>PVIU01000888.1:0-256554 GCA_004026605.1 Ondatra zibethicus
TTCCTGCCTATGCCAGTCAAGTGCTGGAATTACAACTGTGCACCACTAAGCCAGGCTTTGCTTCTGTTGGGTTTTGTTTCGGAATTTTTACATTCGTGTGTGTGTGTGTGTGTGTGTGTGTGTGTGTGTGTGTGTGTGTGTGTGTGTGTGTGTTGTATGACTGCATGCAAGAAGAGGAACTTGGATTCCCTAGAATTGCAGATACAGACAGTTGTGAGCTACCCAATGTAGGTAATGGGAACCAAAATCCAGTCCTTTGGAAGAAGAATACACAGTCTTATCCATGAAGACAATTCTACAGCTGCAGGCTCTGTTTTTGATGCTGAGACAGGATCTTGCTATGTAACTCAAGTGGGTCTCCAACTGGCAATCGTCTTGATTCTGATTCCTGAATGCTAGGATCACAGACTCCGGCTGATACTTTGGCAATTTTACTTTTCCCTCTCAAGCTGTAGGCATATAAATTCCCCATAGGAAGGACTGGGAGTTTCCTGTTTCATTTCACTCTGGTTCAATGGAGCTTCTAGACTGTTCTACATTAATTTCCAACTTTAATTTATTTGAAAAGAAATAAGTCATCATACAACTTAATTTCAGAAAACTTAAACTGAAGACAGCTATTTCCAGAAGCTGAGGCCCTGTCCAGTTGGCTTTTAAGTTTTTTTCTTGTGACAGAGTGTCACTATGTAGCCCTGGATGGCCTCAAACCGGCTATATAACCCAGGCTGACTTTGAACTCACAGAAATCATCCACCAGCCTCTGCATCTTTAAGAGCTGGTACTAAACTTGTGCACCACCACACCTCCTCCCCATCCCTCACTCCACTCAACCTCACTGGATCTTTTATCTACTGACAGTATACCGAATGAGGCCAGATGTGAGTCTGAGCTGAAACTACAGAACTTAGAAAGTTGAAACATGAGGATTATGGATTGGGAGGTCTACCGGAGCTACACAGTGAGCTCCTTTCTCCAAACAATAATCATTATAAGGTTTAGGGTGGGTTTCATAGGCCATATTCTGAATTTTAAGTCAGAATGATGAAAATCCACTTGGTTGGAGATAATAATGAACAATGTGAAATCTGGACACATGTCTAAGTGACAACCTGCTTGAGGACTGGATGCAATCTCTATACAGAGACCAAAACACAGGATAGATCTTTATGATATCAGCAAAGTTTGATGAGTTTGAAGCTGTGTCCATACAGACATAGCATCTAAAGAGAGCACAGGCATCAGAGCATGCTGAAACTCACCTTAGGTTGGAATTTGCAGATGCACAATTGCATAATCATTTTCTTTCTTTTTTTTTAATTTTATTTATTTATTTATTAAGTATACAGTATTCTGCCTGCATGTATGCCTGCAGGTCAGAAGAGGGCACCAGATCTCAGATCTCATTACAGATGGTTGTGAGCCACCATGTGGGTGCTGGGAATTGAACTCAGGACCTCTGTAAGAGCAGCCAGTGCTCTTAACCTCTGAGCCATCTCTCCAGCCCCTCATTTTCTTTCTTTTTTTTTTTTTTTTTTTTTTGGTTTTTCGAGACAGGATTTCTCTGTAGCTTTGGAGCCTCTCCTGGAACTAGCTCTTGTAGACTAGGCTGGGCGTAATCATTTTCTACAAAGGCAAAGCAGTGCCGAAATATCTACTAACTCTTTACTGTATTTGAAATATTTTAGATATCTCTGGTAATATTTCTTTCTTAGCCAAATGCCACAAAAATCAAACCAGAATTATGCATAATTTTGTCTTAACTTGTGGCTTTATATAACAATCATACCCCTATCATAGCAGTATTATACTACATCCAAATTTCACTGTCAGAGGGATAACAAAAGGCTACCCAAATGAAAAATTCTTTCACTAGTCCTTCCCCGTCTCTTCCCAAAACCAAACACTCTATGGCTTAGCAAGAACTTGAGAATGCTTACCCTGATATGTCAGAGTAGATTGCAGTGTCTACAAAGTATGTCGGCAAGAGATGGAAGACCAGGAGCAAGATGGCCTTACACCCTAGCCCTTGTGTCAGCCACAAGTCTAGCACTGCAGGTACTGCGGCCCAGTATGTCCCCAGGAATGGCACTGCTCCAAGGATTGCTGCCAAAGCTAATACAAGAGTAAAAGAAAAGCAAACCAAAGTCACTGGCAAAACAGCAAAAAAGCAGCAGAACCCAAGCACTGCCTCTCCCTCCCTAAAAACAGCCCATTGCAGCTGGAGGCCCAAGTTTGGTTCCCAGAACCCACATGGCAATCAAAGTCGCTGGTAACTCCTGTTCCAGATCTGACATGTTTTGGTCTCTGCAGGCACTGCACACATGTGGTAGAAATACATCCACACACATAAAATAAAAATAATCATCTTAAAAAACTACTCAAAGAGCCGGACAGTGGTGGCTCACACCTTTGATCCCAGCATGCAGAAGGCAGAGGCAGGCAGATCTCTGTGAGTTTGAGGCCAGCCTGGTCTAGAGAGTGAGTTTCAAGACACCCAGGGTACACAGAGAAACCTGGTCATGAAAAAAAAAAATCAACCCAAACAAGTAAGAGAACACAAGATTCAGTTTTATAGGGCTGATAGAGCTGGTTTAACTGAACTTTCTAGTTAAATAACAATTCACTATGGGGGGGAGGGGGGAGTCAAGACAGTTTGTGTGGCCCTGGCTGTCCTGGAACTCATTCTGTAGACCACCTGTCCTTGAACTCAGAGATCTGCCTGCCTCTGCCTCCTCAGTGCTGGGATTAAAGGCGTGCACCACCACTGCCCAGCTAACAACTCATTATTTTAGAAGTTGTTACAAATTTTTCTAATGTTCTTTTCTTTTCTAAATATTTTAATTTTTTCTGTGTAATGTTGTTGTGTCTGTGTGTGAGCGTCAGATCCCCTGAAACTGGACTTACAGACAGCTGTGAACTGCTACATGGGTGCTGGGAATTGAACCCAGGTCCTCTGGAAGAGCAGCCAGTGCTCTTAAGTTCAGAGCCATCTCTCTAGCCCCTAGTTTATGTTATTCTTAAATGTTAAATCTTACTGTCCTATAAATATACTCATAAAACATTCACCAAAATGTCCTGACCCTTAAGTCATCTAAATCTCTGGTTGAATTCTTCTTCTTTAATTTGCTACTAAAAAAGAAAGGAAGGAAGAAAAGAAAAAATAACTAATATAACAAAGTCCTGTAAGTAGAGGACTCTATCTCAAGCTCGCCCTGTTCCAAAGCAGTCCAAGTACTCTCCTCTCTTTGGCTCCCTTCAGACTAAGAGCCACGCAGATGTGGTTCTTGTTCTGATCCAACCATTAACCATTCGGGTGACCTTGAAAAACTGGCTTTCATCAATATATCGCCTCCGTCAAGATGATTACACAATAGCTCCGTGTGGTCTCAGGGTATAGGACAATCAGAGGGTGGGTTACTAGACAGTCAACTGGGAGAAAACATGAATGAATTGTGGAGACAGAGGAGGGGAAAATGAATGAGAGTAAGAGTTACAGCAGAGGCAAATGTGGAAGGCAGGAAGGGATACTTAAAGAAACAATGACAAAAACAGAAGACAAAAGTGGGAGGGGTTCTGAACCAACAAAGAAAAGAGAACCAGCCTGTCCTCTGCCTGTGTGGTGCTTGCAGAATGAAAGAGCTGCGCTCAGAACAGATCACAACAGGCACAGCTGCTTCTATTCACCCAGGTGCATTCAGCCTGTCCCTGGGAGGGTATCCCTCATGGAGTAAAGTTATGAGACAACAAACTACTCACTGCCAGCCAATTAGTTCAATTAATTGGTTGAATGCCAACTATGTGCTCAATGTGGTACAAATTGCTAGGACATTTGCTCATTCAACAAACACTTGCACATGGCTTTCTATGCAAAGGGTAGGGTTCCAGATGCTGGGGCTATACTCCACCAGGCTAGGTATCTTAGCTCTGAGGAAGAAGACAGCCCTAATGTAAGGTCGACCTTTCCTTAACGAGACATTCAGGAAGTTCTGCATATGGTTGTTACCTGATGGTATGAAGACAATATTGATGCCAAATATGGTGTGGGTCAGCCAGGTGTACAATCCATAGAAGCCAGCCATTTTGAGGGAAGCATCGAATACCCCTCTAGAAGACCCAAAGAGAAAGGAAAAAGTAAATAACCCCAGCATCATATTTCGGTTTAGAAAAATCATCACCTCTGGATCTTTGGTCACGTTATTCCAAATCTGGCAACAACTCATCTCTGAGAATACTATTTACTTAGCACAGCATTGGAAGCTGTATATAAGCTGCTGTTTACACAGCTCTCTAATGAGAAGACATGCAAAACAACACATCCTAAAACAGTTTAGTCACTGAAATAATTGGCCAACTTCTGACTCGTGTGTGTGTGTGTGTGTGTGTGTGTGTGTGTGTGTGTGTGTGTGTGTGTGAAATTCAGGGCCTTGTGCATACTACACAAGCACTCTACTGAGCTACAACCCCAGGCCCAACTTTCCAGTTCTTCTTCTTCCTCCCTCTTCCTCCTTTCTTTTTAAGACAGGGTTTCTCTGTGTATTCCTGGCTGTCCTAGAATCAGTTCTGTAGACCAGGCTGGCCCCGAACTCAGAGATCCGCTTGCCTCTGCTTCCTGAGTGCTGGGATTAAAGGCTGCCTAGCCAACTTTCCACTTCTTTTTTCTTTTTTGTGTTTTTTCAGGGTTTGTTATTTTTTTTTGTTTTTTGTTTGTTTGTTTAGTTAATTGGTTTTTGTTTCTCTGTAGCTTTAGTGCCTCTCCTGGAACTAGCTCTTGTAGACCAGACTGGCATCAAACTCACAGATATCCACCTGTCTCTGCCTCCTAAATCCTGGGATTAAAGGTATGTGCCACTACCGCCTGGCCCAACTTTCTACTTCTGAAGCAGGAATTCCCTGGGTATAAATAGCATGTGTCTAAAGAAAGAATTAAGGTCTAAGAAACCCAAGCTGCATCCATCCAGTCCACAATCAGAAAGAACAAGCGAGGCTGAGAATATAGCTCACTAGTGGAACAATGTTCAGCACACTCCAGGTCCTGGGTTCAAGACCCAGCATGGAAGGAAAAGAGGAGCAAGAGGGGAAGGAGGAGGGCAATGGGGAGAGAGAGAGGGGAAGGAAACAGAAGGAGGAAGGGAGGGGCCAAAGAGGAGTGGGGAATAATCTAACTTATACTCTGGCATTTTTTTTCTTCTAACAACACTTTCATACATTTCAAGCAAACCTACAGAGTAACTCTGGTATCAAATAATGTAAGTCATCTGGGGAGATGCATGACTATAAACTCTAACCAGCCAGGAAAATTCAAGGACTGAAAATAGGCATATACCCTGCAGTTAAATCATCATACGGTACATGAGGGCACTTCATGTCCGCTTCTCCATTGGAAGGGAATAAGGCAGCCCTGTGTGGAAAACGCAGCAGCTGCAAATAAAACCTCAGGGACCATAAACCACCGAGGCCAGGGCTCTGAAGGTGAAGCTGTCACTGAAAAAGAGGATGATGACAGCACAGGTGACTGCACACAGCAGAAGCAAAGGCTTGCTGCAAAGACTCCCAGGAGGCAAAGGCCAGCTCTGTAGGCGGGTGACTGTCATCTACTTGGATACTGAGACATGGTATTAAAGAACAGCTCCCCATCTGCAAAGTCACTGCCACCTTTACCAATGGCGTCACCCAAGAATATGCCCTGTGATTCTCAGAACAAAGACCCAGATGCAAATATATCAGAAAGAAGGAGAGGAGAGAGACACCCATAGGAAATAAAGAAACTAAAGAGTCCCAAGAAAAAAGAAATGATACGGAAAGGACAGTGATGTCTGATAAAAAAAAAATTAAGGTTATAGAAATCTATTTTAGATTAACAAAAGCTAACAAACATAAAATCTGACCTGTTAAGTTTTAACCAGTTACAGTCAAGCTGGAGGACGCTGGGTAAAACATTCCTCTACAACCTCTCAGCTTGGATCCAGCTCCCCAAGCAGATCCTATACTGCAGTCATAACTCAGATATACCCAAGAGACAGCCCTCAAATGCTCAGAGATATAGAGGATATGGCATTTAAATGTTCAATTATTAAAAAGGCTTTCCATAACAGAGAGACAGGTTGGCTCCTGGCAGAGGCCGTTTCCTCCAAAGAAGATGGATGGGAACAGAAGAACTTCTACCTGGACTAGCTTGACAAGCGAGAGCGCCAGCCACTGACCAAGCCTGCCTTTCACAGCTGCCGCAAAGACCTCTGCAGACCACAGACAACTGGACACTGCCTTGAGTTGTTTAGGCCAGCGGAAGGCTGGTCTTCCTGCAAACTCCTAATCCACAAGATCTGAGGCCTGGCAGGCCCCACACTGCCAGTCAAAAGGCAGATGTTGCCACGAAGCCTCTGCCCTCAACAACTATGGAGGAGTGGCTGTCTAGGCAGCCAATCAAGTAAGTCTCTGTCATTTTTTAAGCATTAACTCAGATAAAATTTATCCTTCTCAAGGAATCTGATGCAGTTTGATGGCTGGTGGGCTTGCCAGTTAAAAAGGAACAAAATCACAAGATATTTCAGCATAACTTCTTCTTACCATTCCTTTGTTCAAATGAAAGGTGTTTTAAGATACACAGATTAAGATGTGAGGATCTAAGAATGTTCCATGATATAAGAAAGTGTTTTAAGGTACACAAATAGAAGTTATCCGATTTCTTTCTCATTATGCTACTGTTCATAGTCTTAATATTAATCAAAAAAGTTTTAATACTCTATTAATCCAACTCTGACAGAATATTAAACACCATACTATACCACTATCATCATAGCCACAAGCTTAAGATTTTAAATTCTCTTTGGTGGTTTCCTATATAGATCTCAAAGATACTTTTCATTGTGCAAAAAACATCTGTCACAGTCATTCCTGGCATAAATACACTGCCGTTTATAAAATGTAAATTTTAGTACAGATTATAAACAGCAAAAATGCTAATGTGTCTAAACTTATGTTTTCACAAACTCAAAGAATTCTTATAAGTTCCAGGGAGGATTTACCTCAAACAGGTCACATGCACCCTCCCTTAATTACCAGGTCCTAAGAGCCAAAGCCTCCCACCTTTCCCTGGTCCTGATACCCTTCCCAATAACCAGGACCTAAATAAAAAAAATATTCTTCTTTCCCTAAACTTAATGTTGTTCCTCTGCTCTGCCAACATCTTGCCAGGTCTAAGAGGCGCCAGAGAGTTCCACAGAGCCTGGACAGCAGTGAAACAACCAGCTATCCAGGATGTGTTATCAGGTTCCCCCAAAGATGGCTGATGCCCAACATGTCAGCAGGAAGCAGTCTCGAGAACCTGCACCCTCATTCCCTTAACCTGCCATTCCTAACTATTCACCTTTTTAACAAAAAAAAAAGGGGGGGGGGAATGCTAGCACCCAGGCACACTTTGGCCCTGCCCCTTGAACCTGGCACAGTGCAGTCACTTTTTTTTTTTTTTTTTTTTGGTTTTTCGAGACAGGGTCTCTCTGTAGCTTTGGAGCCTATCCTGGAACTAGACTTTTGTAGACCAGGCTGGCCTCGAACTCACAGAGATCCACCCGCCTCTGCCTCCCGAGTGCTGGGATTAAAGGTGTGCGCCACCACCGCCCAGCAGTCACCCTTCTATACTCGGCAAGCAGTACCCTGACTGTACGTGGATGCAAAGGTCCCTTTAAAAGACAAGCCCTATACCCGCTGTCTTCCTGCTGCTCTTCAAGCAGGTCTCTGCCTCCCTCCCTCTCTCTGTTTTTTTTTTTCTCTCTCTTCTGTTCCCTTTACCACTCTCTCAATAAGCTCTGCACTCAAGCTCTGGCTGGCTGGCGCATTTGTCTTTGCCCACCATGGGACCACTACAGGTCCCGCCTCACACCACATTCCTCACAGCATCACTGAAACATGTTTAAAGAGAGAATAAAGAAAGGGAGGATGTCTGGCCTGGAAAGGGAAGTCAGAAGAACGATGGAAACAACTGGGAGGAGCTGAAATAGGAGACAAGGCTTAGTAGGCACAAGGCGCAGCAGTCTAATTACAAGAAGGGGAAGGCACCCTCAAGAGGCAGGCACGGAGAGGAAGAGACAGCGACCAATCAGCCAAAGAGGAGATGGAATCATTTCTGAGGCAGGAGAAAAATCACCCGAGTGCAGCGTTATCAGAGACCACGGGACAGAGTCAGGGAGGGAAGAAACACATCAACTGCTAGGGTGAGGGGAGGGCCAGAGAACCTGTCCAGAATTAGAGAGCGGCCAGTGTGAGAAGCGTGGGTGTGACTTTACAAGTTTTCACAGTAAAATTAAGTCGGAACCAAGGATGCATAGTAAAGTATCTCACTGAGGCCCCAACACCAGCTCACCCTGAAACAGACCACTTGTGGGACAAGCAGGCTTCTTCCTTCCACCCTGAACTGGGGTTGTATGGGACAGTCACTACAGCAACTTTTATCTAATCTGTAGACCCTAAGTATCTGCACTACACACTGTGCACAGTTCCCAAGCATATTCTATTACTCACTGAGGGACAAGATAAGCTCCTGCCTGGACGGCATGGCTTTTGACCTGGCACATATGCATTAAAAAACAGCCTCGCAGCACACTCTAAAAACTTACTCACACCTCCCTCACACTGCCAGGAAGACCACAACCTGCTCCCATCTTCATTTTAGGACTTCTGGCCGCCCAAGCTACAAAATGTAGTTTTTCTTTGTTAAATACTCAGCTCATGATAATTTGGTATACGATCATCAACAGGAAGTGAATACAACTTTACCATTTAAACTGTAAAGATTATATAATTTCTTCTCCTAGTCAAAGAAAAGTTCATCTGGCACTAACTAATGAGCTGCACACAATCGTGTACAATACAGTTAAATGTGCTAGCAGAATATAATTTCATCATTGTGAGAACAAAGTTTATAATGAAAACCACTTCATTCTCTCACTGGTGCCATGTCTTCTTTGGATAGCCATGCAGTGTGCACACACCTACGTTGTTATCAAGGAAAAATGGTATGATACACATCACCCAATCATTTTCAAAAATCACCAGACCGAGACTTGTGGCACTTTTAACCACAGTGTGTAACATCTGTGCTGTATGAAGTCAAAGTGCCAACAGGCATTCCCTTCAAGACTGCTCACCATGACCAAAGACCTCAGGTCATGGTCACCACCCTAATGGTCACCACCCTAATGGTCATGTACTCCCCGTTTCCTTCAGACTTGAGCCTGTTTTAGGCAAAGAGTTGTTTCTGCTCAACCTTCTGGAACCATTTTATCCCTGGTGATTTTTCAAGCATTATGGAAATTAGTTCTTTAATTGTGTCTCTAGGCTTTCCTAGCACTCAGCAAGTGACAAGAATCAAATACAGAATATGCTGGGGGCTCTTCTCCCCTCTTCTGACAGTTCAGTTAGCACTGGAGGAAGAGACCGACATCAGCGGTAGAGGCGTCTTTTCTAACAGACCCTTGCTCAGACTTTCTATCATTACAGACTGACAGATGATCCCTGGCCCCACACACGCTGACACCACAGCTCAGGTTCTGCTCTCTACCTGGTTTCTCAAAGGCAGGACATAATACTCTAATCCATCGCCGTGGAAGGAAAGTTCCAAAAGCTGCATGCAGCCAGCCTTCCTTTCCTCTGCACCTTTGTTTCTCCATAACAGTCCCAAGAACTGTCAAGTGACACTCAAGGTGTGGGTTTCATGCCTCATTCACACACTGTCTCAGCTGTGAGCCCGCTCCCATTCCTGACCAATAGGAACTCGTCATTTTTCTAACCCCAGAAGAGACAGACAGGACAATGTTGATCAGTCAACCAGCTCTTGAAGAGATGAAGCCTGACAAGCTGTCAAATGACGAAGCACAGCTCAGAAATGCTATGACTGGAGTACACAGTGACACACATCACAAACAAGTAGGAAGCACACAGCTTAGGAAAACAAACAGAAAATGAGTTGAGTCCAAAATCAGGCCCCACTTACTCTGCATTTCTGTATATTCCTTCTACCTTCCTCTCTAAATATCAAACTATCCTTTCCCCAGGAAACATGCACCTAAAGGTACTCCACCTAGGCTACCATCCATCCATGGGTATTCGACCCTCAGTGCAATACAGTGTGTCTCAAATAGAGAGTGAGCTAGCGAAGGGACCATGAGCAGCGAGAGACAGGGGTGACATTTTGAATGGGGACAGCACCAGCTCCCCTGATCACGGCTATACTACCATTTCTTCCAATTCCTATACTATGAAACAGAAATTTTAGTTCTAACAAATTAAAGGTTTGATTCAATCTTGAATATAGTCAGTCTATCAGACCCATTTTCCAACAACTCAGTTATCATCCATGTATTACTAACAAAACATTTTAAGTAGAATATATACAATTATATTTAAGAGGCAATGTTATAAAATACAGGATAAACATATATTATAGAGGTAAGAGGAAAATCCAAAACTCCCTTCTTGTTTTATTGCAGTACCTACTTTAGGACAGAAGTCAGGAAGCAAATATCTCCTAGTCTGCACCTGTGCACCTAAGCTCTCTTCCATCACATCCCCCTTCCCCCTCTCCTGGTTCACCTGCCTCAGAGACCAGCTCCACAGTCAATGCACAGAAACCCAGCAACAATAGATTTCTAGTGTGAGAGTCAAGGTCACAGCTGTACACTGCCCCAAATGCTGCTAAGCAGTCCAGGGAGGCAGAGCTTGCACGAGGAACAGCTGAGTCATAGACAGAAGCGGCCAATTCTGGACACCACTGGAAGTCTCTGGTAGTCATAACAAATATTCGTTCAGAACTTTTATATCATTAATACTTATTAATGTACATTTTGTATCCTTATATGAATGATTAATGCTTAAAATTTTTAAAGGGTTTCAACTACATAAATAATAGTAGACATCTATACCCCAAACTTTTAAGCTCAATAAAGCAAATGTAGCAAGTATCACAATGAAAAACTACATACAAGACAAAGATTTTAAGGTTATTTTCCTATGAAGTTAAACATTCAAGTAGATTACACTAACCTTTAATCGCTCAGTTGAGGCATAATTTGCTGCAGATAATTTAATTTCCCCAAATATGCATAAGAAATTTTGTCTCTTTATTTCAATGCTATGGCATCTCAAACAAATAAAAATATTCCACTCACTTTTTTTGGGGAGATTTTCTTTGGTCTTGCTATGTAGTTCAAACTAATCTGAACTCACTATGTAGCTCAAATCAGCATAGAACTTACAACAATCCTCCTGCCTCAGCCTCCCAAATGATAGAATTATAGGCATGTGCCACCACATCCAGCTTAAAACACTTTTTTAAAACAATGACTTTAGCCAGAGGTTAGTAGTGCGCACTTTTACCAGCACTCAGAGGTTAGTAGTGCGCACTTTTACCAGCACTCAGAGGTTAGTAGTGCGCACTTTTACCCCAGCACTCAGAGGCAGGTGGATCTGTGTGATTTCGAGGCCAGTCTGGACTACAGAACAAGTTCCAGAGCAGACAGAGCTGCACACAGAAACTCTGCCTCAAATAATAAATAAATGGGTGAGCAAACAAACAAACAAACAAACAAAATAGATACGTAAGTAGGCAAGTAAGTAAATAAAACTTTATATTCATTGTTGCACATTTTACTCTAAATGAGTATTATTTACATCTTTAAATCTGTAAAAATTTCATTCAGTTAACAATTCATTCAAATTTGAAACTGGAAACATCAATTTTCTTAAGGAACAACACTGACTTTTTAAAAATAACACTTTCAATTTTTCAGAATTGGGGGAAGAAGTAGAAGATGTCCATTTTCTGAGTCAAATCTTCTAGAACGTATATTCTCACATTTAATTAATTCATCACGAGGAGTTCCACCCTCCAGCATGAAAAAGCTGTAATCCCAGCAAGCAATAGCCACAGCCGTGTGCATGCACTCACGTGAAAATATCACACACACTAAATTGCACTGAGGCCGTGACAACATGCAACTTAGTCATGTGCAATACCCCCACCAGAGCAGGCAGAATGGGAGCACCAGGGAGAGGGTGGAGTGTGCATTCGGAGACAGCATGCTGCTCGGGAGGAAAATGTGGGGCCCAGGACGCATGCTGCTAACGCAAACACCCTGCGATGGGATGAAAACTCAACGGCAAGGGCACTCAATTTGGAGGGATGTGGATTTACACTTAAAATAATAAAGTTCAAAATGTCAAGGCCACAGTAAGCACAAATGAAACCACACAGCTCAGAGTGCGAAGCTGCAGGGACACACTTCTGCCTGATCATGCAATAAGACCCCAATATCATTCCGTATGTGATTCATTAAAGGATCATATAAAATTAATTTAATGAATTTTCACTTGACTGTACAATGATGAGCAATGACTTATTTATAAAATTGGTGTCACTAAACACTTACAGAATAAACTGCAAGTTTTCCTAATTTTTTCCCTATTCTTCTTCTTAATCTTCATCCTCAAAGAATCATATTCCTATTTAAACAATCCTTCAGAATGAAAATTCTTTTTTTTTTTAAAGATTTATTTATTTATTATGTATAAAACATTCTGCCTCTATGTATGCCCGCACACCAGAATAGGGCGCCAGATCTCATTACAGATGGTTGTGAGCCACCATGTGGTTGCTGGGAATCAAACTCAGGACACTGGAAGAGCGGCCAGTGCTCTTAACCACTGAGCCATCTCTCCAGCCCCAGAATGAAAATTCTTCCTCAGGCTCTTAAACATGGATCACTGCCACCCCCCCCCCCCCCCGCCCCAACGAAGATGGCTTAAGAGGAGCCCATGCAGAGGCTGAACGTGTTGAGTCTTTGTATAAGCTTGTAAAGGAACAGCACATAGGGCTGGAGCCTGCAAAAGCCCACTCAGACACAGCTGAAAAGTGGCTGTCTGAGATTTAAGCCCATCTATTAGCTTTCAGACCCAATAGAATCACAGAGCTGATACTAAACTCCTCCCTCCCCCCATATTAAATGATGAGACCTGGCATGGTACTAATGAAAAAGAGAGAGAGAGGAGGATATTAAGTTCAAAGCCAGCATGGGTGACAAAGCAAGATCCAATCTCAAAAAAAAAAAAAAAAAAAACAAGAGAGAGATTGGGGTAAGAAGAGTACAGAAGTATCTTGTGTAAAATTAAGCAACTCAGTGTCAGTCAGTTGTTCACTCTGAGAAAGCAGCATAAGAACATTCCAGAGTTGTAATCTGAGGAAGGTAAAGCTTCTGTGAGGACACGGGGGCCAACAGAGGCTCCAGTGGGAAGCTGGAGCACTGGTCTTTAGAAGGGCTTCCTGGGCGATGCGTGGGTCTTCCCACACACCTTGGCCTCAGTCACACTGACGGAAGGACTGGCACCAGCCCAAATTTGAAAAGGCGATTTTAGTGGCTTTATGCTACTGGGAAGAGAGGAGGGGATGTTTGTTTTGTTTTGTTCCTTTTGGGAGAAGAGTATTTGAAAAAGACTTTTTAAAAAGTTGATAAATAAAAGATAACCTATTGTTGCAATTTTCATCATTTTATTTATCCAGTAAGGATGCCAGAGGTCACACAGACATGAAAGGGATGTTAAAACTATTTCACTAATAGCAGTCACTTGGGAAGTTCCAGGGTTGGATAATACACTCCCAAATGGAATCGTCATATGATGGTTCCTCATGAACATGCAAAGACAGGTGATAATAGTGCATTGTACTTCTAATGATCAAAAAAAAAAAAGCCAGATGACACCCAATTCAATCCAAGAGGAAAATATTGATAAAGACCTCCCCCAGGCTTCACAAGTAGGAATGAGCAGAAAATGGCAGAATTTCCAGACATGAGCTACTTTAGGAGCACACATGCTTTTCTAGAATGTAACTGAGGGTTTCGGAAGAACAAAGTGGTTGTCCCCTAGCTGACCCATGAACAGGGTGCAGAGGCAGCCAGCAGAAAGAACTGCCAGGCCAGTTCAAAGTTTCCAAACAATGCACCTTTGGAAGTATGTAGAAACAGAAATACCAAAGGTTCACTGTGCCACTGAGTCTAAGGCCACAAAGCTAACAACTTGGTGTCGCTGAGCATTTACAGAATGAACTGCATTTTCCATAATTGCTTGTCTAATCCTTAGTAGAAAGAAGGGTTTGATGGGTGGCACAATCATTTAAATAGTTAGGGATCCACGAAAATAAGACTACAGTGTCCTCTAACTAGGCAATGAGACATAGACAAAGAAGGAGCCAAAGAGGTCAAGATCACAAAACGGCAAAACCCTAGCAGAAACAGAGGAAAAGAGAAGGACCAAGGAGCCTAAGGGGTGTGTAAGGAGAAGAATCTCAGTTAGAAACTGAACCTGCAATACACGGACTCTAGAAACATGCTTCATAGAAGGTTTAGGCCAGATACAGTGCAGAGACTTGGAGATGACTAAACACTGCGTTTCTAATAACCACCTTATCCCAGCAGAGAGCACAGCTTCAAACAAAAAGAGCAGAAGCAGCAGGGTCATCCGCCCTCATAATAGATCCAAGCCAGCACTCCTGAGAACAGAAAGGGGTCCCAAGGAGGTGAAGACTGTATGATGGAAGATGGGGTGGGGGTTCTCCTGAGCAAGCGACGTGAAGACGAAAACCAGACTAAGAGCCTGTTTATGAAAAGCCCATCTATACCCACAGGCAGCAGAGTGCAGGGGCAAACTACTTGGAATGTCTTCTCAAAGCACAGGCACTGCTTCTAGGAGCTTCTGAAAGTAAGAACAGGGTCCTGAAAACACCAACATTCTTCACTATAGTGCAACACTGAACACTCCTATGAAATGCAAGCCAGGTAACTGGGTTGTCATGGAAAGTTTACGAAAGGAGTAAAAACAGCATAAGCCTTGTCCCTACCTGATGGCTTCTTCCACAGACTGGCCAATAATATTAGAAGAAGGACCTGGCTGAGACAGTGGCGTCAGGCTTATCACCCACTTCACTGGCTTGTAGTACTCATCACTGGAGCTTAACAGATAAAACAGTGTGGTCAGGAAAATTATCTGCAAAACAAAGGACAGTATCTCCTAAAAGATCACATTTGGGAACCTACAGAAGACACACATGCACAAATACAGAGCCCAGAAAAACGCTGTGATATATAAGGAAATACAGTGTGCGCTATCTAGATGTACATACCAGGGACAGCACGAAGTTGAGAAGGGCAGTGCCACTGTAGAAGAGGATGGTCAACAGCGTGGTAACCGTGGTGAATAGCAGGCTCACATTCCGGCTCATAACAATCCACAGGGACTCCAAGATCTGATGGAGAGAACAGCTGCGATTAGAGCTCCAGGCAGCTAGTGTGCTTTTAGTGCACTGTCTCTCTTATAAGTCATAATGGAAAAGGCAGGAAACTGATACTTACCTTAAAGGTAGAGAAAAGGCAACCAGAAACATCTACATTCAATAGTAAAGAAAATTGCTAAGCAGTTACGTGAATCCACTCCAAATAACACTTCAAGTACTAAAGCAACTATCAGAGACATTTTATTATATTTTTTTCTATTATGCTGGGTTTTGTCTGTTTGTTTTGGTTTGGTTTTTCAAGACAGGATTTCTCTGTTTAACACTCCTGGCTATCTTGGAACTTGCTTTGGAGAGCATGCTGACCTCCAACTCAGAGAGATTCACCTGCCTCTGCCTCATGAGTGCTGGATTAAAGGTGTGCACTACCATGACCAGCTTCTCTTACTCTGTTTTTAAAACACAGAATTTTTATAGATTCTACAATTTTTAACCATAAGACACAGAACACATATGCATGTCTACAGAAGAATACATGAGCAACCCTCCATGGTTCTATTTATTTTGGAGGGTTATAAGTGCAGATCACTCATTAGACTAACTGTCCTCTACCCTTATCACTGCCAACTCAGATTAAACTATAATGTATTATTCCAATGACTTGAAATCGCAATGGAAATAATGAACACACAGGATCAATGGCAGAGCACTTCCTGGGACAGACGGACATGACTCAGTTCACCTAGTCCCTAAACTCCTGAGAACCCGTAGTCAAGAGGGTGGTGCATGGGTTAGATGTAAAATATGACTGAAGGGTGATGTCGCTATCCCATCACACCTCCATCAACTAAAATCTCTTATAGTGTCTGTTTTATTCTTCCTAAGCGGGTTCTTCCAACTGATAAAAACATGGAAACAAAATGGTCAAGAGGACATGTTCTGTTCCAGTGCTGGATGCTCAGTGCTGTGAGGGCAGCAATGCGGAGGGCTTTATCTCACTGTACAGACATGAACTCAATCACAGAAGCTTGTTGCAGCCAGGAAGGTAACCCTGATATCTGCACTCCACTTTGGTGCCTTTTTAAGAGAGCAGCTCTGGACCTGCCACATGCTCAAGGTATGACCTGCAGTCTATGGGAATCCTGCAGTCTATGGTTCCTTTCCCACCTCCATACACCATTTATAAAAGACAGTCTGTTGTTCTCAGAATGTCTTGCAAGCCTCAGCTGAGTCTTCATAAGAGAGTTCAACAGACAGGCTTCACTTACAAAAACTCCTTACAAAAAAATCTTCAAAATGCTTCGTTATGCCTACAAAAATATGCACGATTAACTGTTTGACCTTGTGGGATAAAGAATGAATGAACAAAGCCACTGATTCTAAGATGTCTGTATTTGTAATTTGGCAAGCATTCTTTTGGGGGCCTCAGTCACTCTGGAATTTTTAATCAAAAAAATTTACATAGTTTCTGAGTCACAGAAATAGAAAACATCCTCCTGTAATTCTTAAAAAATTAACTGAATACAGCAATTGTAGAAAGGCAGTCTCCACCAACAACCCAGCAATCTTTTTTACTGGAAAGGGGATCAACTAAAGCCAGAGAGGGCAGTTCTGGGGTGTTAACTCAATCATCAAAGGAGAATTTTAGTTTAATCACCAGGGTTGGAAAGGAGGGTATCAGTAAAGGCAGGATCAGTAAGAAAGCCCACAAAACTCAGAAAACTGAAACAGATTTGTAGAGGCAAAACTGCACCCCAACTCAAAAATGGCAAACATAAGCCAGGGCCGGCATTAATTTAGTCAACAGTGGCAACATAACAAAAGATGCCTAGAGCAGAGTCCCTGGCCATGAAGTGTCACAAGCAGTTAAGCATCTTGGCCACAGGAGGCGATTAGAATTAACAGGGAGCCTGGGCCAGCATCCTCCTGCTTGGCTGCCTCCCTCCTCAAGTCCACTGCCATCCAATCACCCTTGGCCTCTTATTTGGCTTCTCAGGTACTTCTGAGCTCACCTGCTATGGAGCCCAAGAAGCACAAAGAAGCAGCTTCAAGAAGCAGAAAAACAGAATACTGTAGGGATGCAGGGGTCAAAATAAGAGAATATCTCTGTGGTGGTTTGAAAGAAAATGGCCCCCATAGGGAGTGGCACTATTAGAAGGTGTGGCTTTGGTAAAGAGGGTGTGCCCATATTGGAGAAGTATATCATTATGACGGTGGGCTTTGAGGTCACCTTTGCTCAAGCTATGCTCAGTGTGATACACAGCTCACTTCCTGTTGCCTATGGATCAAGATGTAGAACTCTCAGCTACTTCTCCAGCACCATCTCTTGCCATGATGATAATGGACTAAACCTTTGAAATTGTAAGGCAGTTCCAATGAAATGTTTTCCTTTATAAGAGTTGCCATGGCTGGAGGCTGGAGAGATTACTAGTTTCATTAGTTTAGTTGACAATACAACATGAGGCTATATTCTAAAGTAGTGATAAAGAATTTAAAATCTAGTCAGAGGACATGGAGAAATGGCTCAGTGATTAAGACCACTGGCTGCAAGCAGGGCGGTGGTGCACACCTTTAATGCCAGCACTTGGGAGGCAGAAGCAGGCAGATCTCTGAGCTCTAGGCTAACCTGGTCTACACAGTGAGTTCTAGGACAGTGAGGGCTCTTACACAGAGAAACCCTGTCTCAACAAACAAACAGCAACAAAACAAAAACAAAAAACCACCATCAACCCAGATTCGCTTCAAAGCACCCACATGGTGGCTCATAACCATCTGTAACTCCAGTTCCAAAGGATCTGATGCCCTCTCCTGACTTCCACAGGCACTGCATACATACATGCAGGAAAAACACTGACACATACACTAAAAATAAACCTTTAAAATTCCATTCATTCAGAAAGACTGAGCATCACAACTGAAAACAATAAAATATACTCAAGTACCAAATAAGAATGAAAACAATGAACTAGGAGGAATCTGGATGTAGGGGAACCTCCATGTGTTCTGAAACACTCTAGGGGGAGCTGAGGAGCGTGTGTAGAGTAAACCTTTGATCCTAGCACTCTGGAGGCATTCCTGAGCATGAAGCCAGCAAGGGCTACAAAGGAGACCATGCCTCAAAAAAAATAAGAACAAAACCAAACAAAGCAAAGGATAAAACAAAGACAGAAAAGTGTGAAATGAGGCCCAGAGCTTTCCTGAGGAGAAACCTGTTCTGGAAGATCACAGCATGTTATCCAACATGCTGGCCCCTCAGGCAGAGAAAAGGAAAGCTGGATGCAATGTTAACTGCTTTACAGTCATTGAATCTGTTATTAGGACAAGAGCAATTTCATCAGCTCCCCAGGAACTCGAGGAGAATAAATTGGAAAATATTTATAAAACATCTGGGTGGTACTTGTCATAAACTAGGGATCCCAGGGAGATGGCTCAGTGGCTATAGTGTGCAGACAAGTTTGGATCCCCAGAACCCAAGTAAAAGCTGCCAGAAGAGACCGTCTCTGAGGAAACGGTCAGCTTCAAGAAAAGGCACAGCTGTGAGTGGGGATTGGGCACAGCAGCCTTCTCACTGGACAGCAAGTCTATGAGACAAGCAAAAGACTTGCTACCAGGTAGACCAGTCCTCCAAAATGCAGTGGCAATAAAGAGCAACACTGAGAGCTTCCGTTGAACACAACATCTGAACTCCCCCTTTTAAAAAACAAATTCATACTTTTAGGAATTTGAATAGGCTGTTTTAAAAAGCTCTTTTGTTCTGGACAGAGAGGTGGGAATCTCTCAAGAATGTGATTTATAATATTGTTCAATAAGCTTTCAGTATTTTGAAAGTATACAGATATGAACAAATCAATATCCTGAATAACCAATGTATACTACCAAAGCATACAAAGATAAAAGAAACATCTTTTAACCAAAATTGGCCAATGGACTTTGATAAGCCAGAATATAAAAAGATTACTACCAGTTTCACAGTTCACACTGCACAGACCTTTTAAAAATAGCCTTTGCTGATTCTGGATAGTAACAAAGACTGTCCACAACTACAAGCTGGAAAAGCTGCTTTTTCTCATCTATCTGTACAAGATCTTCCAAAGGAGGGGGAGTGGGGTGTTCAGCTCACGATCTCGCTGGTGAGTTTCCCTCTGCCCTACTGTGTGAGAATGGATGTTCTTTCCATGAATTGGCCAAAATTAGCACATTCCAATAGACTAAATATAGAGCAAAGATGAAATCCAGACATAAAATTCGTTTGTGCAAATTAAGAGGCCTTAATTAACTCTCCTACAGACAGTTTTCTATAAAGATAACTTCCCAATATTTTTTCATCTTGGATAATAGTATTGTGTATGCGTGCACAATTGTGTGTGGAACACGTGTGCTTATGTACGCATGAGAATGGAAGCTAGAGGCCAACATCAGGTGTCCTTCTTAATCACTCTCTACTTCCTTGTTTTGAGATGGGTCTCTTACTGCACCTGCAGTACACTGACTCACACAGACTGGCTGTCCAGCACGGTCTCAGGATCTGCCTGCCCCGGCATCCCACTCCACCTCCAGCCAGCACTGAGGTTAAAGAAGTGTGCTTCCACCTCCGACTTTTACATGGGTGTGGAGGATTTGAAGTCAGGTCCTCATACTTGTACAGCAAACACCTTCTCAACTAAGACATTTCCTCAGACCCAGAAAATAGTATTTTTAACACACTAAAGTATTCTTCATGTTATAATGAAAAATTATTTAATGAATAGATAAATATGCACTTTGAAGTTCAGTACTAAAACCTTTGAGAACCACTGAGCTAGTAAAAGCAGAGGGAAGGAGTTATCAAAAAAGAATAGCTGGGCACACTGTCAAGTACCTAAAATTTGAAGAACTTTGGAGACTAAGGCAGGAGGTCTGCTTGAAGCCATGAGTACAGGGACAGCCTGGGGAACATAGTAAGTCCCCATTACTTAATTAAGTAAATTATTAATTAAAACATAAAAATGAAAGACATCAATTTTTCAGATTCCACTCCAGATTGCGAAGCACCTCAGCCGAGTGAGAGAAAAGGCAGCGTGAGTGCAGGGAGGTGGCTGAGGGAGCTGTGAGAAACCCAAGACAAGTGTCAGAAAGCACTGAAGGGCTTGTAAGAAAGTCACATCGTTACCTTCATCTTCCATATTTGGAAGCCAAAAGATAATATCTAAAATGGCAAAACAAGAAAGAGCAACATAAACATCACTTTAGCAATCCAGAGGAAACACCAGAGCAGACTGCCTTGCAGCAGACAACAGCCCCGAGTCCAGCATGTGGGGACACAGGCGGTCCTGCTTCCAGCTACGCTCACGGACTGCTTCGCTCAGCTTAAATTCCTTAAAAACTTAGTACTGTGGCCTCAACTCATTTTAATTTGATGAAAGTTGCACATATATTCACAAGAAAAATCTTCTCTGTGAAAAGTCACATGCCAAGGTACCTGACGCAATCGGCTCTGGGAAAAGAAGGGAGGTAAGCAACATTCAGCAATGGTGTAAGGATGCAAGGTGGACGGAGCATGGTGGGCACTGGTGGAAAGCCAACAGTCTGAGCCTTGACAGTCTGTGCTGGTCTGAACAGGAATGGTCCCCATCGACTCATGTGTTTGAACACTTGGCCATAAGGAGCAGCACTATTAGGAGGTGCGGCTTTGTTGGAGTGGGTGTGGGCTTTGTTGGAATAGGTGTGTCACTGTGGAAGTGGGCTTGTTGAAAGAAGTGTGTCACTGTGGAAGTGCGCTTTGAGGTTTTATATGCTCAAGTGTGGCACACAGTGTTCATTCTGCTGCCTGTAAGTCAAGACGTAGAACTCTCAACTCCTCCAGTACCATGTCTGCCTACACACTGCCAGGCTTCCTGTCATGATGATAATGGACTGAGTCTCTGAACTGTAAGCCACCCCAAGTAAATGTTTCCTTTATAGGAGTTGCTGTGGTCACAGTGTGGCTTCACAGCAATAGAAACCCTAAGACACAGTCAGTCCCTCTAATGTAACTGGACCCCTAGTTCTAGACGTCAAGGGCTTCACCAACCAGAGAAAACAGGTCTATCTCTAATGGTCCAGCTAAGAATGTTCTGGTGATCCTGGAGGACAAGGACACCCATCTAAGACCCCAAGTTCATGTGCGCCCCAATTCAGCATCTCTTCGGTGTTCTCACCAGGCCTGGGGAGCCAGACTTGAGGACTGCAGCTTCTGGGAAGCTTCCCAGTTTAAAGTTCTCAAAGCCTATACATTTCACAGCATTCCAAACAAGGCAGCTGAAGAGACTGATATAAGAAAAGTCTTACCGAAAGAAATGTCTCAATGTTCTCATGAACGAAGGAGGCAATGTCTTGCCAGTCCAGAATATCTCCCAGCCAGCTGTTTTGACGATTAACATGCATCTTGTGCCCTTTGTGCCTTCCAGAGTGTGTCACGTTCTGTGGAACAAAGCCAGTGACATGCTAAATCTTAATGCATCCGAAAGATTAATGTCTCTTTTGATACCTGCTTATACACACTTCAGCAAGTACTCACCTATGAAAATCCTTACAAATTTAAGCTATTAAGTAAGAGTTCACCTAAAAACTGGGAGTGCAGGATTTCTGCAATCATATTCTAGGTACTGTGTCTAGTGTGATATACATGCTTCCCTCCTGTGGAAGTGGGCTTGTTGAAAGAAGTGTGTCACTGTGGAAGTGCGCTTTGAGGTTTTATATGCTCACAATATAAATATATTGAACTCACAATACTCCTCCGTGTGCACAGCACCCAAAGAGTTCACACAAATCTTCTTCATTTCCTTCTGCGCCTCCACCTTTTCTTAGTTTCCTACCTTCACCTTCTTCTCCTTTCTCAATCATCAAGAGCAGAGAGAGAAGAGACTATTTCAGAGAATCAAACATGGGGGGGGGTCGTCAAATTTGTCTGTCTCTCTGTCTGAAAGAAATTTACACAGGCAGGAAACACTGAATTTGAAAGGGAAATGAATAAACAAAATGAGGTTAAGAATGAGAAGCAAGCTCTCAATATTTCGTGTGCCCACCTTGAATGTGGTATGCTTTATCAGCGTGCTACACTGTGAGAGCAGGAAAAAGAGCCCACCACTCTCCCAGGTACAGATCTGTGCTCAAGAATCCAGCACTCCAACAAGAATGGGGCTCAAACAGGGTGAGGGACAAGAAAAGCTGCATGTTAAGAAGCTCTAGAGTGAACACAGGAGACTAGTAAGATCTTCCTAACTGCTTAGCTCCTCCGATAGAATCAAAGAGAAAACACTTCATCTCGTATATCACTATGAGCTTTAACACTCAGTCTTTCCCACCAGGGCAATACTAGTCCCCCTCTCCTCTCAGGGCAGGACTCACACTGTGAAACACATCACTAAGCAAGAACCTGGAACCTAGCTACCCTCCTCTCACACGTTCTTCTTGGGAAAAACAGCACTTCTGCCCCACTATTCAGAGAACACGGCCCTGAGCAGCCCACCAGACCTGGCATACACAGAACTGGCTCAGTAGACCACTGCTTCCCAAGTCATTGCTTATGCTTAGTGGCAGCTGTACTTGTTCTACCATCAACCTAAAGTAAGAGTACCTAAGTATAAGTAAGCAACACACAAAGCTGGCTGGAAATGAACTCTAAACTTTAGATCCATTTCTGTCTCCTCAATGAAAAAGGCCTCCACTGTCTAGAATTCACCTGCCCCTAACAGGAGCCACTAGCCACATATAGCTACCAAAATGTGGCTCGCACTAAATCTGAGCTGTGCTGCTGGTGTAAAATGCACACTGTAGAGTTCGAAGACTTAGTTGTTTTAGGCAAATAAAATATCAATTTTGTTTTTATTAGGTATATACTGAAATGGCAGCGGGAACACTGAATTAAATGAAATATATTCTTAAAATTCTCATCTATTTTTAGTCATTTAATATTCTTGTCTGTGTTTAGTTATTTACTGCAGCTACTAGACAGATTAGTGTCACACATGTGGCTTGCAGAAGCTTGGGGTGCAGTTCAGTGGCAGATCTCGTGCTTATTAACACAGGAGACCCAGGCTCAATCCCCATCACCAGAAGTACATAAATAGATATGGCTTGCATTACACCTGCCCTGTCCCGAGCTACTGCAGAGGAGGAGTTATGTGATGACCAAAGGATGGAAGGCTTATACCCCACAGAGACTAGCCACCAATGGAAACTGACGAAGGCTTAAGTTCTCACTGCCAGAAAGTTAAAGTAAAGGAAATTTCAAACTTAATAAAATTCCATATTCAACTAGTCTATAAAGCAAAATGGTGTTATTAGTTACTGTGGAAACTCTTAGCTAAAAGAACTTACCTTTACAAACCAAGAGTGATACAGTCTGTCCCACAGTTCTAGAACTTGCTTCTCAATCACAGCCGTATTGTTCACCTTATCTCCTAGAATTTTGTGAAGCTAGGAAAAAAATGCAGGTATAATCTGATTAATATTTTAAGTAACAATTCAGTATGACTGATACGTACATGCTGAGTCTTTATTTGTCCTAAATCAAATTAAAATATACTTAAAAATCTTTAGTCATATTTTCTTAAAAGATGCCTCCATGCTCTAGTAAATTCTCCATCTTCTTTCTCATCTTCCCACTTCTTCTCCTTTTAGGGCTCAGAGTATAAGAGAACAATGCAAATGAAAACATGCTTAATGACCTATGACCTTACCTACCCAGAGGAAAACCTTTTCCCTGCAAGCCTACAGGTCATCTGTAATGTTTGCATCTTGCATTACTCCTCTATTATCAAGGATTACCGTAAGACTCTTACAGAAAACTTAGGACCTTACACATGAGCACGAATCTTTCCAAATCAGCTGACACAGGCCAGGACTGGAAGGACAGGCTTCTGGGAACCTGACCGGAGCAGTACAGCTTACAGACACTGTAGAATCTCATCCTATTTCCTTATTAGAACCATGTTTAAAGATCCAAGGAAACAGATCAGTAGGAGATCATTTGCCCAGCATGTGCAGGACATTTGGTTTAATCCTTAGCACAGGCAAAAAAAAGAATTTTTTCAAAGACTACTTTATTTTTGTATGTGTATGTATGTGGGCAGGGATAAGGACACACGCACACATGGGTGTGGAAACCAAAGGTGGATAGCAGGCATCCCCCTCAGTCACTCTCCTTTTAGGGAGTTTCAATAAGCCTGGAGTCACCAGTTTAAACTAGACTGGCTTGTCAGTAATGCCAGAGATCCTCCTGCCTCTACCTTCCAGCACTGGGAATGCAGAGCTCACTGCCACAAGTGTGCACACTGGTTTCTTCTTTTGTTCTTTTTTATTGTTGCTGTTGTTTTGGAGACAGGGTCTCTCTTATTCGTAGTCTAGGCTGGCCTCCAATGCAGAGATACACCTGCTTCTGCTTCCAGAATACCAGGATTAAAGGTGTGGGTTGGGCTTTATTTACATGGGTGCGGGGATCAAACTCAGGCCCTCATGCTTACACCTCACAAACAGAACAATCTCTCCAGTCCCAAAAAACAATTTTACAGCCTTCTGTAACTCCAGTTCTGGAAGGATTGGCACCCGCTTCTGACCTCTGCAAGCACCAGGCACACACTTGGTGCGCATATATACATGCAGGCAAATGCACTCATAAAATAAAAATAAATATAAAAAAATAATAAAGTTCAAAACAACATATCCCAATTATGAAAAATATGCTCTATATAAATGCATTCCTATCTGCTAATCAAAGATGGAATCATTAAAAGTTGAGAGAAAGTTTGTCAGTTGGTTCTATTATGTTTTTCAAGACAGTATGATCAGTTAGCACATGATAATACTGAAAAAAAACCTGATGAGTAAGCAAATGATAAATTTGTATATACAGATCTTAGAACTGTTATAGGAAAAGAACTCCTGGAAAGAGCTTTCAGCTTTCTATAAATGTGTTATTTTGCTAAAAATATAACATTTTATTCGATTTATATATTTGGGAGGTTTTATTCTGAAATTCTTGCCTTTTAGGTAAGAAGATAAAGGGAGTTTGGGGTCAATAATACATCTTAGATTAAAAAATACCTTTCAGACTGCTTACAGAAGAGAAATACTTGGAAGGCAGGTAAACTAGTTCAAAGTACTATAGGAAGCTTAGAATGCAAAATGAACCTAGAAACTGCCAAGCACAGTAAGCAGCAGATACAGGATTCAACATGTTTGCACCAATTCTTTTTCCTCCACAAAGCCTTATTTGAGCACTCGAGTTCTGTGATCATCCCATCCTAAAGCACAAATAAATCAGATCTATCTTGAAAAAAAGTAAACAGTCAACTCTCAAGACTGCTCAGGCCACAAGCACTGTTCAGTGTAATATCCTACGAGTTTGATTCTACTTTATGGTACTTGTCCACCTGTAGATGCAAATGCATTTCAAAAATGGAAATTACTCCAAAGATAATCTTTGCATATCTTCTATCAAAGGAAGAAGTTGCTCTGTAAAAATCCTGCACACAGAAAGGAACGAGGAAGTTTTACTCCTTACCTTGTGGGTTATCCATTCCCGTCCATACTGATACACATTGTTAGCTGCAGAATTAAGGGCTCTTTGGACCACCTGAGCTTCAGGAAGCCAACTGATAGAAAAGACAGAAAGAAAATGGAAAAAGCCCATTTTCGGTATATTCTTCTAACAATGTTTTGAACTAAAGCTACCAATAACAAATTATTGATCAATCATTAACACAGAGAAAATCTGATACCCAGGCCTGATGATCCTGATCCTAATTCTCGGGATCCCCCTTTCATCCCTTTATAGGATATAGACCTACCTTCCCATCTAGACCTACCTTCCACCCCACCACCAGCTGAACCTAACCTTCGGGATCTCCCTTCCATCTCTCTATAGGATCTAAACCTACCTTCCACCCCACCCCGAACTGATCCTAACCCTTGGGATCTCCCTTCCATCTCTCCATAGGATATAGACCTACCTTCCCACACCAGCCACCCACCCCTAGCTTCCTTTTCATTCTGTTCTGTCTGAATTTTCTATCTACACATGTCCTAGATCACCCACTATGATGGTTTGAAAAAAAATGGCCAACAAAGGGAGTGGCACTATTAGGTTTATGGCCTTGTTAAAGAAGTGTGTCACTGTGGGGGCGAGCTCTGAGGTCTCTTTTGCTCAAGCTTCCCTCAGTGTGACAGTCAATCAACTTCCTGTTGCCTGCAAAAAAAGACACAGCACTCTCAGCTCCAGTACCACATCTGTCTGCACACCGCCATGCTCCTTGTCATGAGGATAATGAACTGAACCTCTGAAACTGTAAGCAAAGTACCCCAATTAAATGCTTTCTTTATAAGAGTTGCCATGGTCATGGTGTCTCTCAAGCAATAGAAAATCCTAATTAAGACAGAAGTTGGTACTAGAGACTAGGGAACTGCTGTGATAGGCCTGACCTGTGTGTTTGGAGGAATTTGGACTTTGGGACTTTGGGTTAGGAAAGCAGTGGAATGCTCTAAGCACTGCTTAATGGGTCAGACTTGTGGAAGCCTAGAAGACAGAGGTGCTAAGAGTAGTTTGAACTGTCAGGCGCTCACTCAAGAGAGAAGAATTTTAGTACGTTTCCTAGAGATTGTTCTTGTGACATTGGTGAAGAAAGTGGCTGCCTTTTGCCCTGTCTGAAGAGTTTGCCTGAGGCTAAAGTGAAGAGTTTTAGATTAATTCCACTGGGAGAAGAAATCTCAAAACAGCCTAGTATACACTCTGTCATGTGGATATTAGTGGTAACTCTAATGAAGACTTAAAATGAGAAGAAATAAGCTGAGCAGGGTAAATTACAAAATGAAAATTCTGAGGAGAAAAAGAGCACCATGAAATAAAATAGAACTAAATGTTAAATTCAAGGAGATACACGGATTAAGAAGTGGAATAAGGAGTGGTGACTTCAGGCAAGATCCCACCCTAAGTTTTCAACTTATAAAAGGAACCAAAGGAAAGTTTAGAGCTGGGTATGGTGGGGCACACTTTTAATCCCTGGTGTAGGAGGTCCTTCTGTTTATGTGTTGCTTTCATTGGTTAATCAATAAAGAAACTGCTTGGCCTGATAGGGCAGAACTTAGGTAGGCATGGAGAAGACAGAACTGAATGCTGGGAGGAAGGGCAGACAGAGAGCCGCCATGGAGACGCCAGGTCAGACATGCTGAATTTTTCCCAGTAAGCGACAACCTCGTGGTGACATACAAATTATTAGAAATGGGTTAAATCAAGATGTGAGAGTTAGCCAATAAGAGGCTAGAGATAGTGGGCCAGGCAGTGATTTAATTAATACAATTTCTGTGTGATTATTTTGGGTGTAAGCTAGCCAGGTGGCCGGGACGGAACAAGCGGGCCCTCTCTCAACATATAATAAATCCCAGCACTGGGAAGGTGGATCTCTGAGTTTGAGGCCAGCCTGGTCTACAGCCAAGCTTAGGCAGTGAAGGAAAACAGAAAGCTGGTGAAGATGTAATTAAACAAGGGGTGCATGTTCCAGCCCCAGCAAGCAGCAGAACTTGGTAGCTTTGGCTACATGGTTCTGGATTTAGAGTTAAGGATAAAAGAAAGGAGTTATGGAATAAAGCTTCTGAGGCCAGGCATGTGTCAGGGTGTCCCTGAAGGGAGGCCTAGTAGAGAGGCCATTAAGTGAAGCAGTGAAGTTGAAGCCTGGATTACCTTAGAGAACCCGAGATGTCAGGGATGCCAGAGTTGTGGGATACAAGCTGAGGAGAGCTGCTGACAGGAATGGAACCAGGCCAAGAGAAAGAAGTCAACAGAGCTGAATGGAGTTGGAAATCTGAAGAGGATTTTGACATCAGACATGGAGTTGCAGTATTTTGATTTTGCCCAGCTGGTTTTGGGTGTTGCTTTTGTCCAGTATTTCCTCACTTCCTTGCCTTTTGGAATGGTAATGTATATCCTGTGTCATTATATGCTGGATGTATGTATAATATGTTTCTGATTTTGATTTTTACAAGAAGATTAAAATTAAGAGATTCCCATGTGTCTCAGAAGAGACTTTGGACTTTGAAACAAGTTTGAGACTGTTATATACTATGGGGACTTTTGAAGTTGGACTGAATGTATATTTTGCATTAGGATATGGCTATAAACCTTTGGGGGCCAGGGAGTAGAATATGGTGGTTTGAAAGAAAAAGGCCAAAAAAAGGGGAGTGGCACTATTAGGAGATATGGCCTTGTTGGAGGAAGTGTGTCACTGTGGGGGTGGGCTTTGGGGTCTCTTTTGCTCAAGCTTCCCCCTGTGACAGTCAGTCAACTTCCTATTGCCTGCAAGATGTAGCACTCTCAGCTCCAGCACCACATCCACCTGCAGGCTGCCGTTCTCCCCATCGTGATGATAATGGACTGAACCTCTGAAATTGTAACCAAGGTACCCCAATTAATTATTTTCTTTATAAGAGTTGCCATGGTCACAGTGTCTCTTCGTAGCAATAGAAAACTCCAACTAAGACACCTGCCTAGTCAGACAGAAGACGTGAATCTAGAGCACTGAGATATTCAATATCTGACAAGATTCTGAAAGTGTGGGTCATGGACAACTAGCACCCAACCTGCTTGGGAACTTGTTAGAGAGAAAAATGCTTCAACCCAATCCCAGATCTAGTGAAAGAAAAATGTGTACCCTAAGAAGTCCTGTGATATAGATATGAATAATTTGCATTCGTATGGATTTTACTTTATTAATATAAATTTAAGATCAATCTTCTGCTCTTGATTAAGGTATTGTGATTGTATAGTTATGGTGTAGAAGGTCCTTCTGCATTTCATTGGTTAAATAAAGAGACTGCCTTGACCTTTTAATAGGACAGCCCTTAGGTGGGCAAAATAGACAAAACAAAATACTAAGAAAAAGACAATGTGACAACTGCCATGTTTCTCCTGCCTGAGACGGACATTGGTTAGACTCATGCCAGTAAGCCACAGTCAAGTGGCAATATACATTAATGAAGATGGGTTAAAATAATATGTGAGAGTTAGCCAATAGGGGACTGGAGATAATGGGCCAGGCAGTATTTCAATGGATACAGTTTCTGTGTAATTATTTCAGGAGTTAAGCTAGCCGGACAAAACAAAACAAGGGGCCCTACAGTGGGCGGCTGGGAGCCAGACACCAAAAACACGGCCCACCAGTTCCCCTCTTTCCTACAGTCCTGCAGGTGTCTGAGACCACAGGTCTAAGGAAGTGTAAAACTAAGGAAGAATCCAGAAATTAAGAGGCTAAACTAATTTTTTTTCAATCTTTTATCCACTGATCTTTTGATATGGAGTCTCTTCACAAAGCTCCAGCCACACTAAGAACTGCAGTCTCCAGGTTTCTATATACTAGATACTGGCATCCACAAGTTTAATAGCTCCGGCTTCAATTATCCATGATTCACACGGAAAGACCAAAGCAATAGTATCAATGTGCTTATTTTCCTGAGGCTCAAATAAGATGCATGCTACCAAGCTGGCACATGGAAAAGAATCAGCGCACTATTACAGTCAACAGCCTCAATTCTTAGCAGCTTCATGGATGTGTATGTATAAGAGGATCATACCGAGAAGCTGATTGCTGCCAATAGCCACAAAAGTCAAGATGTCTAGAAAAACGTTCTTTCACAAGGAGAAAAAAATAAACAGAATGTCAGGCATGGGGATATGTGCCTGCAATTTTGTTATTTGGGAGTTTGAGGAAAGAGTGTCTGAGTGTTAGGTCAGTTAGGTCAGTCTGACCTTCAGAGTAATAGGAGAAACTGTCCCTAATCTTAAACCTACTCCCTACTTTATTCTAGTTTATCAAAGCTTTGGCAAACCATATCTCTTCTTTTCCAACATAGCTACATCAATGAACACTGTTCTGTGCACACATATCCTGAAACTAGGTCACCCAAGGGTATCCTTTTCCAAAACAGTATTCTTACTTTGCCCACTCTGGGTGGTTTGCTAGAGTTTCATTAATCAGATTGCTTGTGACTTCAATCATATGTACACTTTCTTGATGTACCTGTAATATAAGTAAAAAGAGAAAAAAAAAATCAGTAAGTAATAAACCTGATTTAAAATATCTTTTTCTACTCTGATAAGATGAAATAATTCTATATCTTGGTTTTATTAATTTAGAAGTGGCACTTATAAGTTGTTATACATAATGTTCTATGATATACACTGAAAGAAATACATATATACCTTCCCTGTCTTCAAGAAGCACAACAAGCTGCCTTTAAAAAAAAAAAAACTCAAATACTTAACTCATAGACATAATAGACATAGCATCTAGTTCACACGTATATACATAAGTACAGATTTTGTGCATGCTTATGCGTCTTCATATGCAAAACCAAAACTGTGAGCTAATACAGTAACTGTGCATGGTGAGATACACAGACAAAGAAACCACTGCTATCTTCTGTGTAGTTCTGCACATAGAAAGCCACTGGGAACAAAAACTGAACTTCCCTTGTGATGATTTGAATAACAATGGCCCCATAGGTTCATATGTTCAAATGCTCAGTCATCAGGGAGTAGAACTACTTGGAAGGATTAGGTGTGGCCTTGTTAGAAGTGTGTCACTGGGGGTGGCTTTGGGGTTTTAAAAACCTACACCAGATTTAGGCTGTCTTCCTGCTCACTGTGGAACAGGATGTAGCTCTCAGCTACCCAGCACTATGTGTGCCTGCATGCTGCCATGCTCCCCACCATGATGAAAAAGAACTAACCCTCTGAAACTGTAATCAAGCCCCCAATTAAGTGCTTTCCTTTGTAAGAGTTGCTTTGATCATGCTCTATCTTCACAGCAATAGAACGATGACTAAGACACTTGCCCAATAACTAACAAAATGAGGGGAATAAAGATGGGATAGACCAAGTCGAGGAAATGTTTTCTTTACCACTTTAGTTCACCTAAACTACAGACTTTTTAGGAGTTGTAGTTTCTATTTAACATATCTAAAACCTAAATCTTTAATCAATATAATTTACTTCTAGCTAATACTGACTTACACCCATTTGAAGTAACGACTCCTCAATTCAGCTCCATTTCCCCATTTGTTCTGTGGTAAACTATGACACATAACATACATGAATAGCTCAACTTTACAGCAAAAGGTCTAGAACAATGTGCCACAGGTTTTCTTTACATTGTTACGGTATTTAAACAAACTAAAAGGACACAGAAAAACAAGAAACTTTTCCATATGCCCATGTGCTTTCCCATTCCCGCCTATGGAACCAAGGTACCTCTGCTGTCCCTTCTCTTCCAAAGTCATCTATCGGTTTGTTTCTGCCTTAAAGACCAGGTCTCACTATGAGGCTCCGGCTGGATGGCAGCTGTGCTCCATCACATTATTGTAGCTTTCCTTACAGTCCACATCTGCCATCAATGAATTCTCTGTTGTATTTATCTGGAAATGGTTCTCTTTTGCCTTTATTTTTTTGAAAGGGAAAAGAATCATGTGGGAACTGAAGCCAGTGTCTTGGGCACACTGACCACAGGCTAGGCAACATGACCATACTTCAGGTCCTTAACCTCTATTTTTATTTTTTATTTTTTTAAAGATTTATTTATTTATTATGTATATAGCATTTTCAGTATTCTGTCTGTATGTGTGCCTGCAGGCCAGAAGAGGGCACCAGATCTCATTACAGATGGTTGTGAGCCACTATGTGGTTGCTGGGAATTGAACTCAGGACCTTTGGAAGAGCAGGCAGTGCTCTTAACCACTGAGCCATCTCTCCAGCCCCGTTAACCTCTATTTTTAAAGAACAGTTTTATTAAACAAAAAATTCTTGGTTGTCAGGTTTATTGTTCTACACCTTTAACTTCATCACTTTGTTTTTTGGTATGACTTCTCTGTAGGAAAACTTTTAGCAATTGTTTTGTTCCCTGGTGTATGATGTGGCTACTTCCTTCAAGAGTTTCTATTTATCTCTGGCTTTGAACAGCTTCACTAGGATGATTGTGTCTATGTTCATTCTGAGGTTTGTTGAAATCTTTTGGACTAATTGCTCTGTATCTATCACGAGATGTTTTTAATCATTCTTTCTTCTAATAGTTGTTTGTACCTTTTTGCCTTCCTCTTCCTAGCTCTTACATGCCAGGTGCATGCTACTCGAATGTTTGCTTGCACCTCTGAGGCTCTGGTTGCCTCCAGCTAGACTTCGCCATTATTTCACAGCTATGACTGACAGCGTTTTCTGGAGAGATGTGAGCAAACACTTAAACATTCCAGACAGAACACTGACAACAAACAAAACAAAGTATTCCACTCAAGTCTAGCTCAGTTAACCTGCAAGTTTAACTTGAATTGCTCACAGACAGGTAGGTGAGGAGTTACTTACAAGAGAACGGGCGACTACTCAGCACCAAAGGGAAAAGTCACACCCCGACTCCGTCACTAACATCTTAAATATTCTCAGGAAGAAGAGTCCCCATGCCTTTGGACAGCTGCATTGTGAGCCCAGTAGTTGTTCTGATTTCAGAACAGTAATGGCCATGCCATGCCTGAAGGATGACATTCCAAACAGACACCAAGAACACAGGCAGCAAGAACAAAGCAGACAAATGAGGATGCACCAGACATGCAGAGAACAACTCCTTCCGAAAAAGCCACGCAATTTTGCTGCAGAATAATTCCAAGTCAACACAACTCGAGGAATTGCCTGGTCGTTCATCTGCCAATGGCTTTAAGTGGCATTGATAAGAACTTAATACTGTTTTATTCTTGTTTTTGGTGGAGAGGAAATCACAAAACAGTCTCAGTCTACTGTTGTCTCTAGGATATAGTGCCAAGGTCAAAACCAAAAGGATTTTCTGACAAAGTAGATGTGTACTCAAAACAGAAGGTGCACTGAAGACTGAGCCTGCAGCTCTTCAGTGAGTTAGAAGAATGGAGTTGTCACTTACTAGAACAGAAAGGCTAGAAGAACAGCTTCTTTTTTTTTTTTTTTTTTTGGTTTTTCTGTGGCTTTGGAGCCTGTCCTGGAACTAGCTCTTGTAGACCAGGCTAGCCTCGAACTCACAGAGATCCACCTGCCTCTGCCTCCCGAGTGCTGGGATTAAAGGCGTGCACCACCACTGCCCAGCAAGAACAGCTTGTGATGTGGCATTTGAGGTACCTGTTAGACACTCAAGTGAACACTGTCTTGGTATTCCAGAAAACGATAGACCTTTATCGAAGGAAGATAAGCCACATATCCAATAAGCCTCCCTTAAAAGTTCAGTCCAGTTAAATCGTAGACAAGAAAGAAATGGTTCAATATCCATGAATGAAGCTGAGGGAAGCAAAAACTCACTGCAGCACAGAATAAATAAAGAAAAGAACTTGAGGGCTAGAGAGATGGCTTAGTGGTTAAGAGCACTGACTTTTCTTTCAGAGGATCCATGTTCAATTCCCAGCACCCACATGGCAGCTCACAACTGTCTGTAACTCCAGTTCCAGAGGGTCTGATACCTTCATACAGACACACATGTAGTCAAAATACCAATGTACATAAATAAAAATAAACCATTTAAAAAAAAAAAGAACTGACAGATGGGCATGACTGAGATGGAGGCCCCATGTAAGAAACAGAGAAGAACTGACGGATGGGCATGACTGAGATGGGAGACCCCATGTAAAGAAACAGAGAAGAACGGACGGATGGGCATGACTGAGATGGGAGACCCCATGTACAGAAACAGAGAAGAACGGACGGATGGGCATGACTGAGATGGAGGCCCCATGTAAGAAACAGAGAAGAACAAAAGGACAGAAGAGTGAAACAGCCAGCAGATGAAAGCTCTCTCTGCGTAGCACTAGAGGACGACAGATAAAACATGACAAAAACACAAGAAGGGCTCATGTCTATACATGTACATGAAGTGACAATACGTGACTGCCACCTAAAGAGTAGACAGGAACAGCACACATGCTGAAAGAGACGGAAGAGCTAGCAGAGTGGGCTGTCAGGGGCAAAAGTAAATAAACCACAATGGGCCTAACTGAAGAATAAAATTTCTGGGTGGAGACAGCCCACGGCAAGCACAATGCAATACTTCAGACCCATGATTTCAGGTACACTATACAATCTTCTGAAAACAGAACACCAAAATCTGGAAGTAGAGTCAAGTAGATTCAGATAAATAAAGATAAAAATTCACTGAAAGAGTGGGAGAAACGGCCCTCAGCACAGCACATCACTGTGAAGATAAAATGCAGCTGTGCTCTGGGGAATGCCTTTTTCCATGAGAAAGGAAACAATAGGAAATAGGAAACACAACGTAAGCTGGAAGAATTTGAAAAGCAAAAAAATAAAGACCCTATGTGAGCTGCCATGTGTTCCTAGTGAGACCTTTCTCCTTCCCATGAAGGGAAGTTGAATGGCCACAGCCTTTTGAGGGTCTCCTATGGGTGTGACTTAAGGACAATGGCCATGCCATGGCCAGATGATAGCATTTCAAAATAGACAACAAAAGTACAGGTAACAAGGATGAAAACAGGCACGTGGAACTGCAGCAGACTTAAGTGCTCCACAGGAAGACCAGGACAGAAGGGGAGGAGCTAATATAAGAACGAAAACAGGCACGTGGACCTGCAGCAGACTTGAGTGCTCCACAGGAAGACCAGGGGCAGGAGCTGAGGCAGAGATTCTGAAGGTAGGTGCGCCAGCACAGCTGTACATGGAGGCACTCAGAAGACTGAGGGAGGAGTTGGAGGCCAGTGTCTGCAGTGCCAGCAGAAGGCATCCAGAACCCCAGGAGATAAGGAAGGAGGAAACACTGCACTAACTAACTTAGGGGTCACGAGACTAGTTCAGAAACCATCTATGTTTAAGGCGGCCATGGGGATGGGAAGGATAATTTTCAGGATTCTTTTTTCTGCAGGTTTGATGACAAAATAAAATGTGTGCAAAAGAGCTTTAGAAGAAAATCATACTAGGCAGACCCGCAGCAAAATTATTAATGAATAAAATGGAAATACTTTAGTGGGTAGAGGTACTTCTGACAAGTCAAATAACATTTTCCATTCACTTATGCTAGCTTCTTCTGCATACACAACTCTAGAAATAAAGCCTTTGTTGTAACAAGATAACCAGGTGGTGTACTTTACCTTTGCAGTCAGGAGAAGGGCTAAAAGAAGGGTTCCTATTACTAGCAAGAATATGATAAAAATGCTAATAATTTTATCTAACATCTTCTCCAACCAGATGATCATCTGCATGGAAATGAAAAAGAAAAATTACTTATCTTCAAAGTATCACTTAATAAACACTTGTATGTACTAAAATATCACAAATACCTGATATTCAGCATTGCAAAGCCAACTAAACCATAATGATTAAAGCAGTAAAAGCTATAAGCAAATTAACTAATAGCATTATTTGCTGCTGTTATGTGGCAAGTTCATTGTCATAGCTTTGAGAAGGCAGTCAACCTACATGCACCCTTGAATTCTCACTATGCTACATCCACATTTCAACCTCTAATTCATGAGACCTGGTAAATACATTCTAAACCAAATGATGACAGTCTTGTCTCATGAAGCTGTATTATCACTTAACCAACAGAGATGGTTACAGAAAGCGTGTGTTCCTTGTGATGGTCATCTCTTAAAATAGGAGAAAAGACAGAGAGCAATTAATTCCAAATGCATTTTACTTTCATTGCATCAGAGTGAAAAAGACAGTAATTGCTGATGCATGTAATGTTAAGGCAATAATAAATAGCAAATTCAGAGTAATGGCTCCCAGGTACCAGATTTTGGGAGGTGGATGCAGTTCTAATGAGATGGACAACAGATGAATAGTTTTTTGGGTTTTTATTTGTTTTGTTTTTAAGTGAATGTGCTATGAAGGCCTTTAGATTTTAGAAAAAGCTAAATATATGTGTTTATTTTCTGGGGGGACGCACACAGGTGTCAGGGAGTGAGTATGGAGAGCAGAGGACAGTCTTTAACAATAGGTCTCTCCTCCCATCGTGTGGCTTTCACAGACTGAACTCGGGTCACTACACTTGGTGAAAGATGGCTTTAACTGCTGAACCATATTGCCAGCCCCAGGACTTTTACATATTTTGCAATAAAATGCTTTTTAAAGTCCTGCTATTCCACTAGAAGTTTCTATTCTACTGAAAACATAAGTTTTATGACACAATTCTAACTCAATGAAGTACATTAATTCAATATTATTAGTCAAAGAACAGTAGCTGTCTATCTTTGCTAGAACTTCTCTCATCTCTTTCATCTTTAACACGTTTTGTGTACAGAATATGTAACAGCAGACTTCTACACTTCCTACCATGCAAAGCCACCATTTAAAATTCAAAATTAGACTTGATTAGACCAGTATTGCTATAGTGCCATACTGCAGCCTTCAACCCAAGCATGAGCTGTAATACTGCTAAGTTTTTCCTAATTTAAATTGAAACTATGCTCTCTACACAGTGAGCAACATTTTCTTTTTTAAAAAACCACCGTAACTTTTACATTTATTTCTTCAAAAGTTGAACTCTTCATGTCTTCCATAAAGAACAGAGCCTTCATTTAGTGCCATAGTGAACTCAGACACAAAAGTTAATCTATGATGTTGACACTCAGAGCTTCAAACACAAGTTAAGCTTCAATGCATGCTACCAAAGCATCAGAGACAATGCAGAAATTAAAACAAAGGACAAGTTTCTAAGGTATGGAAGGTCAGGTGTCTTACTCTGAAGGTAAGCTCTAAAATCAATGAACTGAGACGTTTGCCATCAGGAAGCAACTGGACTCTAGTTCCTGAGGCAGCTCCCCAAGGAAAGAGCTGCCTTATTCCTTTCTACAGCCCCAAAACCCAGGAAACCAGGAGTATAGGTTGTATTAGAAACACAAAGTAATTCAGAGTTACAACCAGATTTGTTTCCATGAATAAGTTTCTGAAAGTAATACAGGAAGCATCCTTAGAAGCATATTTTTGTACTGAGAAAGCATGGAGCCCTAACCTCCTATCAGGTATCAGTAGCATACAAACCACAGGATTCCACAAATACGCCCACCAGAATTACAGAAATCAGACTTCATAGTTTCAAGCTAGAATAGATCTTCCCGGCTCCAACTCTGTCAGAAATTAAGTACAAAGTACTTGCTTAAGACTTTGGAGACTCTTGTTCCTTCCAACCTGCCACACACTGAAGAGTGCTTTGTAGAGGACCCTGTTCAGCTCCCAGCACCAACATGGCAGCTCAACTGTCTTTAACTCCACTTCCAGGATGTGATGCTCTCTTCTGGCTCCTAGGGCACCAGGCATACATGTATATACACATATACACAGTGTAATACACACACATACATACGTACAAACGTGCATATAAAACACTCATACACATTTCAAACAAGCAAGCAATCAGTACAGTAAACTTGGACAGAGGAAAAGAAGCAACTGCTGAGTGCATGACTGAACAAGAGCAAAGAGAAACAGACAGAGGAAGATGGGGTCTCTATAAGAATGCTAGGTGCTTTCTTTCCAAGGAGTTGATCTTCCCCATGCTCACAGAGAGCAAAGCCAAACAGTTACCATTACTGCTGGGCTGTGGAACACACATGGTCTCTATGAATTGCTCCAGTCTTTCTAGGCAATGACCAAATAGTAACCTTTAAAGTTTTGTTTTTAAAAGAGGAACCATTTTAATATGGTGTGCTAAATATTTCAAGTATAAAAAGATGCATTTTAAAAACTTAATTACACAAAGTCCTACTCTAAAACTTCTAAGACAACTGGCTTTCTTTATCAAGTTATTAAGAAATACCATAAGCATGGTAGCACACACCTTTAATCCCAGCACTCAGGAGGCAGAGGAAGGTGGATCTCTGTAAGTTTGAGGCCAGCCTGGTCTATATAGAGTAAGTTCCAGGACAGCCAGGACTGTTACACAGAGAAACCTTGTCTCCAAAAACCAAAGAAAAAATAAAAACAAAAACAAATATCCTTATGCATTTCTCTAGAACACACACAGACATGCAGACTGCATCCCAGCTACACGCCGATCTGTGAACACACTACACAAAATGAAAGACAGCAGTGACTTGACCCCTTGGGAGTCGTTTAAAGCCAGCTCTGCCTTTCAGCTACATATTAGGTTTATAAATTGGGTCTCATTTAATCCATTGAGGGTCGATCAAATAAAACAATGAATTTAATTTTTTCTACCTTATCTTGAGGAAAATTCATTTCAATACACACCAACTAGGGAAACATACATAATCACTTTATTTTGATTAAAGATAACAAAATGTGTGTTATACTCTCTATATATATTCTAACTAGACATCTAGATTAATATAGATAGATAGATAGATAGATAGATAGATAGATAGATAGATAGATAGACAGACAGACAGATAGATAGGATTATACTCATGTCCTGACACTAACTAGGCTTATAGGAAACGAGGGAATATACAACCATGTAGATATAGAATGAAGTATATATTTTACACATTGCTTACTTGCAATTCAGTTTTAAAAGTTTAAGTATTGTCAAGTCTCCCCATTTCTTCATTTCAATCGGGTTGGGTTGGGGGAGCAAATTCTAATCTCCATATTTAAAAGTCCAGATATGTGGCTCTAGTAGTGTATGACAGCTTGCCATGCTCAAGGTCTGAATTTGACCCACAGCACCACAAAAACAAATACTGAATAAATTAATAAATATGAATAAGTAAACAAAAAACAAAAAGATGTGACTTTGGTATAATTCCCCATCTTTAAGGTCTGTTACAGTATTTTTACTGAACCTAACTAAGTCTTGTGTTTAAACAGAAAGCACATAAATGACGCCACCTCTTGAAAACTTGTCCTAAGGGTTTGGACGCCAGTCAAACACTGCTCTGTTGTGACCAAATGTCAGAGGCACAGCATTCCTCATGTAAGTAGCCCAGCATTAGAGATTTTTTATGAAATGCGCCTACCACAATGCCATACCAAACCATGGAGAGCAGTTCCTACAGACAACTTCAGGACTAATGAAACAGAAGTTAGATGTTAGAGGCCATGGCTACAGGCTGCTTAAATAGAAAGAAAAAGAAAGGGAGGGAGGGAGGGAGGGAAGGGAAGAAAATCTGTTTCTGGGATATTAGATTCACAGTTAATTTTTGTCACCTTGACACAAGCTAGAGTCATTTGAGAAGAGGGAACCTCAATTAAGAAAATGTCCCACCCAGACTGGTTTATGGGGAAGCCTGTGGAGCATTTTCTTGATTAATAATTGATGTAGGAGGGACCAGCTCACTGTGGGCAGTGCCACCCCTGGGCAGGTGGTCCTGAGTTGTATAAATAGGCAAGCTGAGCAAGCCAGGAGGAGCAAGGCAGGAAGCAGTATTTCTCCATGATGGACTATTATTGAGACATACAAACTGAAATAGATCCTTTCCTCCCCAAGTTGTGATTTATCACAATAAAAGCCCAAGTTTTGACAATTTCTGTTAAAAAAAAAAAGACAAATTCAACAAGTGTTTTACAGATTTGTCAGTTTTTAAAAGTTCCTGTGCCATTTATAGAAAAATATAGTTTTCTTTCTCTACTATAACCATAGCTTAATGTGTTTCACAAACCAAAGGAACCTACAGCTGGGTTTGGTGGTAGATGCCCGCAATTCTAGCACTTGGGAGACTGAGGCAGGAGGATAGAAGCCAGGCTAGACTACAGAGCAAGACTCGAAGAAAAAAAGAGAAAGAGACCAGAGTCACCCCATTAATGAGGGAAGGCAAAGAAATCAGTTCTATGGACAGAAGGGCTATGAGACATAACTTCTTAAATACTTAAAGGGGCCCATTCATATCTAAGAGTTTGTGGAAGTTTCAGAAAATGACTCTATGGCAGAATTCACATTTCACGACCTTCCATAGCTTATAGTTAGAATTTTAAAAACAAATCTTAGTTTGACATGTGGACAGAAACACAGAATGAGAAAGGAGATGCTGAGGGAGGGGCAGGGAATAAAATCCAGTAGTGAAAACCACACCCAGGTGTTTATTACCTTCTTATTTAGCCAGTGCCAGAGCTGGAGGACAGGGGAGGTGAGAGAAGATAAGAACAGTGGGATATCATTAGAGAATGCAACAACAGCAGGAGAGAAAGTCTCTAAGAACAGGGAGGAGGCTGTCGGGAAAGGAGAGGAAGGAACAGTGCATCACAGGGCTTAACACAATGCTGCTGCTTTCCAGTCAGGATGGTGGAATGACAACCGCAAGCGTTCCTGTAACACCTGTGCTGCCACAGCCTCTCCTGTGCTGCGCCTCTGCACAGCCAGTCCCTCTACCTATAAGTGCCTGCCTATGCTCAGTTGGCTCTGCTGACTTCCCCAAAGCTCCCCTTTCCTACCCCTGGGCAACCAAGGGCACTCTCACTCAGTGCTCCCACCTTGTCAATGGATGCTTCTCTATACAAACTGTGGTCATAGCTGAATACATCAGACACATAAGATCTTGCTTACTCAGCAAACACAGCACATTATGAGGTGTTATTGTACCCATTTCATTAACAATGAAACCAAGGCACAGAGAAGTTAAGCCACCTGTCCAAGGTCACAGGGCCAGTAAGTAACCAAAGTGGGAGCCAAAGGTGGACTTAGATTTCCTGTCCTTTAACTACGAAGTTCCCGGAAGTTACCAATCTGAGCTTCTGTTTCTGGGGGTCCAGGACTGGTTAAGCTGTCCTGTAACTCAGCACAATATCTGACAAACAAGAACCACTCCAAAATATCCCCACTCTGAGCCACCATCTCATTACCTAGTCTTAAACAAGTCACTTCTCTCTGGGTTTCACTTGGTCCTTAGCAAGAGAAGTCAATCTAGATGCTCTCCTTTAACAAGAAAAATGACTACAATTGTATTTCATTTAAGTGCACCCTATCCCATATGGACCATAATTCTAAGCTTTAAAGTTTCATGGAAAATTAGATATGAAGTACATTAGCAACTAACATGTTATGAAATGGATCATTTCAAGCCATGGAACACATAAAATCCACTGAGGCAACCAATCATACAATACCTTGCTATCAACTTTTAGTAAGAACTTTCCAAGCCCGATAATTGGCCATGGTGCTAATGCCTCCTGCCGCTCCTTCAAGAAGCACTCAATAACCTGCCACCACACGCGGCAGCGTTTCTCCAGGAAGCCCACCACTCCGAAGTGAATCACCAGCTTTTTAATTATCCAGACTACAGAGAAGATACAAACACAAAGGACACAGATTTCAAAGCAGAACATGAAAAAGTTCCTTAGTTTCCATTCTAAATAGCAAAACCAGTACTAAATCAAGATCATGCAGGAAAGAGGAGGATCACAGGTCTTAGTTGGGGTTTTTATTGCTGTGAAAAGATAGCATGACCATGGCAAATCTTATAAAGAAAACCATTTAATTGGGGCTGGCTTACAGTTTCAAAGGTTTAGTTCATTACCATCATGGTGGGACGCATGGTAGTGTGTAGGCATGGTGCTGGAGAAGGAGCTGAGAGTTCTTGAACTCAATCCATAGGCCGCAGGAAGAGGCTGAGACTCACAAGATGTGGCATGAGCTTCTGGGACCTCAAAGCCTGCCCCCACTGACATACTTCCTCCAACAATGCCACACCCATTTCCACAAGGCCACACCTCCTTATAGTGCCACTTCCTTTGAGTCAAGCATTCAAACCCATGAATCTATGGGGGTCATTCCTATCCAAACCACCACACCAGGTATACTTTCAGATAAGCCCCACTAGCTAAACATCAGCTTCTTTTTGGAGCTGAATCCCAGGGTCAGTCAGGGTCCACTGTCTAGCCTACAAACATCAGGAACTACAATGGCCTTCATAGCTTCCCTCTTCCTAAGGAAAACTGGGTCCTAATATTTACTGACTTCCTTGGCTATTACAGCTGCTCTTCCCCAGGGACTTTGTACCACTGCTTTTTCAACTGTGCTCCTGTTTCCTCACATGATGCTGCTCTGTGCAACCGCTCTATTCAGCAGAGAAACAAACTGTTAAAGCCAGCTAGGAAGAGGCCAGAAGGGCTGCTCATTAATGAGGGTGGACCTATGTAATTGTTTCTTTCCACTATAATGTTTCTAACTCCTGGGATCAATATTCTTAAGCCCAACCTTGTAATATGCAGGGTCCGTGTGGTGGTTTGAATGAGAATGGATCCCATAGGCTTATAGATTTGAATGTTTGATCCCCAGTTAGTAGAACTGTTTGGGAAGGATTAAGAGGTGTGGCCTTATTGGAGGAAGTAGACACTAGCAGTACGCTTTAACACTTCAAAAGTCCATGCCATTCCCAGATTGTACACTGTGTGTTGTGTGTGCCTGCCTGCCTGCCTGCCTGCCTGCCTGTCTCTCTCGGCCTCACAGCTGTTCTCTCAAAATGTGAGCTCTCAGCTACTATTTCAGCTCCATGTACGCCCGCCTGCTGCCATGTTCCCCACCATGAAGGCTATGGGCTCTCGTCCTCTGGAACCATGGCGAGCCTCTAACTAATGCTCCCTTCTGTAAGGTGCCTTGGTCATGGTGTTGTGTCACAGCAACAGAAAAGTCAGACTCAGAATGACATAACAGTTCAAAAATTCTTTAATTAGGTTTTTGGGTTTTTTGCTCTGTTTTTATAGGTTTTGAAACAGGGTCTCTCTATGTATCCCTGGATGTCCTGGAATTCTCTAGGGCTCTTGCAGAGGACATGGGCACATGTGGCTTACAAGGGTCTGAAACTCAAGTTCCAGAAGATCTAATACCCTTTTTGGGCCTCTACAGGCACACATAGGCAGGCAAACACTCATACACATAAAATAAAAAAAAATGTTTTTCTCATGACCTAAGTACAAACATACAACTATTATAAGATACCTATAAAATTATGTCAAATATTAAAATCCCATAGCAAGAAAAGGAGAAAAAAAGCCTGTGGCAACAAGATAAAACATACTTAACCAAATAACAACCTGCAACAGGTACTGGCAGCAGCTGCACGATCCAGAGATTCAGCCAGAGCTGGACAGCAATGATGGCCCACACAAGAGACACAAAGTAAATGTCACTTGTTTTCTTCTTTCTGAGAAATGTCCCCATTTCAGGCCTCTGTCTGCCCAAAGTAGGTGAAGGAGAAGAGGGTGAAGAACGGGAGGACGATGAAGAAGAAGCAGACAATGCTGGGGGGGGCTCTCCCCTGTCCGTGGGTTCTAAAAAAACCACAAAAAACATAAAGTCACACACTGTCTTAGTCTACATGAGACAAGAGCAATATAAAATATACTGCACTGGTTTCTGTAGCAGGATCGCATTGGGTTCAAGAGACAGAAGATGGACTGAAACTCATCTGTGGAAACTGTCCCATCAGCAGGGTTTTGATCTAGGGAAATCAGATTTTTCTGGGAGATAGCAAATGTTCTAACTTTTACTCTATATGAATTAAATATTTTTGAGATTCATTTTTATTGTGTTTGTATGGATGTTTTGCCTGCGTGTGTCTGTGCTCATTGGTCAAGGCTAAAAGTGAAGACCAGTAACTCTATTACCTAAGTATCATCCTTCTCTGATTTGGAAACATGGTTTCACATGTATAGGAATATGTGTTTCTACTACTCTGATTGGCTTTTTCCTAAATCCTATCTTCCTTAACACATGTACTTAGTTCTTCAAAAATACCTTGCTATATTGGGGGAGCTGAAGAATTGTTCAGCTGGTAAAGTGTTTGGCACATAAGCGTAAGTACTTGGGTTTGAATCCCCAACACCCATGAAAAAGGGCTACAATGTGTGTCTACAATCCCAGCACTGGAAAAGTAAGGACAGGGAAATCTCTGGAGCTTGCTGGCAAGCAAACCAAGTCAAATTGGTAAGCTCCAGGTGCCATGAAAGACCTTACCTCAAAAATTAACGAGAGTGACAGAGGAAAATACTGACCTTGAACTCTGTCCTCTACACACACATGCATTCACTACACACAGATATACTAACCATACACACTAAAAAAAAAAAACCCACAAAAAATTTTAAAAAAAAAAGAGTTTGCTGTAATATTCTCTACCTCTAATTACCCCTGGCACTAATAAGCGTCTCAGCACGAACTGGGACAGACTTACACACTTCTGAACTCCGTCAAAGTATGGAATGGTACAGCCCTAAACCTGGTATGAATCTACCAGCTGAATCTAACAGAAGCCAGGTCCTACAGAGCAACCAGAGGGCCTGCTCTGGGAAGCCAGTAAAAAGATACCGTATAAGGCATTCAAATTGTACTCTTACTTTGAGACAAGAGAAAGAATACCGGGGAAGTAAAAAAGAAAAAAAATGAATGCATAAAACGTGGAAAGGAAAAACACCCCACTGCAGACAGGGAGTTGGGAAGTGAAGGAAATGCGTTAAAAAACAACAAAACTAAACAAGGTCGAACTGACTGCTGGAGATAAGGAGAGCACAGAGTTGGGGTGAAGCTATGGACGGTAAATGGGACACTAAGGGAAGAAAAGCATGTTTTCAAGAGGCAAGGGGAAGAACTAGGACAGGAAGCCCAAAAAGGCAAACAGTCAGAAGCATGAGAACAAAAACGAAGGGGGATTACACTGTAAAACAGGAATGAGAGGGAAGCTAGGGGCACCAGCAAGCCTGAGGGCCACTCTGCTGCCAGGCTGCTCTTCACTCTACTTCCTCCTTCTATCTCATTTTCTAGAATGATTCTGAGCACTTCATCACGTCAGTCACCTGCGGGCTGAGTGGAGGGCTGGTCTTCACTGCCTGATTCATACCCTGTGATGGAGATGGCCAAGTTTGCAAGAGTAGACGCTGCCATAGAGATCACTTGTCCTGGTAATTCTGCCCCTGTAAGGGGTGGGGGTGGGGAGGAAGAAACACATATTTTTAAAAAAATCCTTAAAACAAATGAAAAAAAGCAGGAACTAACCCCTGCCAATTTAAACCAAAACTATTTTTAATAGCAACAAACTAAAACAGTGATTTCTTAGCCACTGTGGGTCTTTACCGAGAAAGAATACTTCAAAACTGTCACCTGCAAGTCCCTGGACATTCTGTCTTCTTCATTAGAGAGCCCAATGACGGTAAGTATGCCAGATACTTCACCTAAACAACTAAATTCAAAATGCTAGGCTTTTTATAACTTTGCAAGATGATTTCAATGCACATTTCTGCTGGAAAACATTGCACACCAAGTCTGAGAGCTTCCGGGTTAGACTGGCTTATACTGTTTTGTATTATTAGGTCCTAATACAGTATGGGGCAGACCACATTTCCTGTTCACAGTAAGGACATAACATAAATGGGTATGTAAATATATGGATGGATATTGTGCAAAAACAGTCTACAAAGTACAAACTTCAACAAAGGAGGCAAAATTCACCATTGGGAAATCTAAACATTACTTGGTCGCCTGGTGTAGTACAAATTCTAATTGGTTTTAATAATAAAACTCCACGTCAGATATGGGGTAAATGCTAAAAGATCAGAGAAGCAGAGCAGCCAGTCACTAATTCTGACCTCTACCAAATCCTCAGACCAAATGGACTGAATCTACTTTTAAACCTATCATATCTACCCTATAAAATTCCTGCTGGATAATAAAGTGTATCATTTGCACTGGATTCAAATCAAGCATCTACTGGCAAGTGATGCTTGTCTTCAATGGTCAGTCACTTGACAGGCTATGCAGACAGGGTAGACTAGCTCATACAGCACCAGGTTCTAGTATATTTTCTTACACGCTAGAAGCTATTTCTTAAGGCTCCCACTGCAGCCAAAGCGACATATGCAAAGCAGTTTCCACCTGTGCACTATGGATAACAGAATGATACACTCTCATTTGAAAGCCACACAGCTCCCACAACACACACTCTGCAGGCCTGTGATTTTTCTGCAGCAACTCGGTGAAGGTCCCTCAGTTCCTGAAGTCTGGTTTCTAAGTTAATGGCAAGCAGCAGCAGCCACGGCCTTCTGTCCAGAACACTTCTGTAGTTGGTGAGCACCTCCCCGACCACACTGCTTCCAACTATGCCAAAGCCATGAATAGGTGTTTGGCTTAGCAAAAAAGCAAAGCAAACAAACAAAACCCATAAGTATAACTTCCAGATGCTAATGAGTACCCCTACTCGAACCAGCTGCAGTGGATTCTACAACTTAAGGACACTGGCCATTCTAACCAAACCATGGCCACTCACACAGACAGGACCTTACTTTTAAAAAGCCTGACAACAGAGAAGTCTGCCAATCATGGAAAATAAAACAACTCTTCAGTAAGTCAAAGAATTATTAGCTCCAATTAACCCCATATACACACCAATTAAAGACTGCCATCTGCCCGAGATAAGAAGCCAGAGCCTCAGTCATGTCCTATCACATCCCCCAAGAAATGCCCCTGCAGCCTCAAAGAGTTTAAGGCGCTCAGAGAGAATTCTCACTCACAGTCTAGGAAGAAGACATAAATTACGTGTCTGTAAGGGAATTTAGTTTTAGAAACTAAACTACAGTGTAAAAGACTAATCGATTTGCTACTGTCAGTAAAATACACAGTGAACACTCAAGTCCTTCAGCAGTCGGCTTAGACCACATGAGTCTATACAAAGGCAAACATCAACTGCAGGAGGAAGGAGGTCCCTTTGCGTCTGACGCGTACTCATTGTCTACTAGTACCACGTGTTGGGGATAAAGACAAACAGCCAATTCCCAAGTCTAGTGAAGAGACATACCTGCATTAAAGACCCACATAAAAAACAAGTGACAAATTATGACCACTATACATGGTGCAGATGTTTTATTAGCTCTTAAGACAAGAAACCTGCCGGGCGGTGGTGGCACACACCTTTAATCCCAGCACTCGGGAGGCAGAGGCAGGCGGATCTCTGTGAGTTCAAGACCAGCCTGGTCTACAAGAGCTAGTTCCAGGACAGGCTCCAAAGCCACAGAGAAACCCTGCCTCGAAAAAAAAAAAAAAAAAAAACAAGAAACCTGAAATAATCTGGAAAATCAGGGAAGGGTTTGCTCTTTACATTTGTATTCATTTTTTTGTGTGTGTCTGGGTGCTTTCCCTACAATGTATGTCTATATACTGCATGTGTGCAATGCCCACAAAGGCCAAAAAAGGGTGTCAGATTCCCTGGAACCGGAGTGACAGATGTTTCTGAGCCATCATGTGGGTGCTAGGAATTGAACTTAGGTCCTCTGTAAGAGTAGCCAGTGCTCTTAGCCTCTAAGCCATCTCTTCAATCCCAAGGGAAGGGTTCTCTTTAAAAGTGAAAATATAATTGATATTGTAAGCAAGGAAAGGGAATTAACCAAACAAATGCCAAGAATAACCTCAGAGTAGAAGGAACCCATCAGGAAGGCTATGGAAAGAAGCTGACATGAGAACAATAACAAAAGAATGCCAGTATACTGAGGACACAGATGGCCAGTGGGACAGATGACCGAATAAAAAGCTATAACCAGTACACCAAATGACATTAGGCACAGAGATCATATTGAGAGTTTTACTCTACTCAAAGAATAGGAAAGCACTGGAACTGTAAGCAGGGCAGTAATCTCCACCTCCATCTGCTGAAATATAGTCCAGTATATACAGACTCATGTGTAGCTCTAGGAAGAGACCCCTGCGGGCTTTCTGCTCAGTTTCTCACAACAGCAACATCTTCCAAACTGTAGTGCAATATTCTAGTCAAGACAGCAGCAGTGGCACGAGCCATGTAAGCATCTGCCCCCTGCCCTTAAGTAAGTGACCAGTTCTGAGATGTACTAAGCTCACTCTTGCTTTTCTGGGGGACGGATGCAGCAGGTAGGAAGTGGCTGGACTCAGGGGAGCACATGCAGTGATAAACTGACAGATCACAGCCGAAGGTGCCCTCCTCTCCAGGTTACCCCACAGGGAACTCTAAGAGGCCAGGGTGAAGATTCTGGAAACTGGCATTTTACTAAGACTTGGAGATAAAAGTTTCATAAACTGACTATAGCAGAGATCTCAGGAAGACCCCCAAAAAATCAGTGTGGGGACACCTAATAACCTTGACAGCAAAGTGGGGGGGGGAGATGGGTGGGACAATTTCCAGTCAAAAATGCAATATAAGACAGTGCTCTCTCTCCTCTGAAGTAAGCAACAGTCAGTGGTCCTGAACAATTTCTACATAAGCAATTTAATAAGAGGACACTTGAGACACCCTAAAAAGCAGCTTCTATGGTGACTTTCAAATTTACTCATCTAAGAAGAGACTGGGCCATATGCTAACAAAGGAGACAAGACCCTGAACTCACATCCACTGTAATGTTGAAACTAGAAGTTGCAATCAATATGTTAAGAACTAACGTCAAATAGTGTAGAACATTTGAGGAGCACAAAGGATGGAAACGCAAACTGGGCGGTAGGGACGCAGGCCTTTAATCCCAGCACTCCAGCACTCGGGAGGCAGAGGCAGGCGGACCAGCGTGGTCTACAGAGTGAGTTCCAGAACAGCCACGGTTGCACAGAGAAACCCTGTCTCAAAAAGCAAACAAACTAACTGAAATTATGGAAACCTAATCATGCTGGGAGCTCAGGAGACAGTTTCCAAAGGAGTTCTCTCTCCGGACGACTAGGTCACTCTAGTCTCTCCGGACGACTAGATCACTCTAGTCTCTCAGGACGACTAGATCACTCTAGTCTCTAGCCCACTTAAACAGCAGCAGCTGCATAAAGGAACAGAAAGCTCTGTCTTAGGGAAAGGAGAGGCTGTAGCTTAAACAGCAATAGTAGCTACAACTTCCAAGACAAAAAAGGCAAAGCAGCATCCTCTCTGAAGGGCTTCAAGCAGTCAAGAAGGCCAGAACACACGTCTATGAGAGAAGTGGGCAGGTAATTGGAAGATGGAGATCAGAGAGTAGAAAGCTACAGAGTTTCTATATGTGGAGGAAGGATATTTCCAGGGCTGGGGAGGCAGGTGAAGAAGCAGCAACACCTAGGCTTGAACCCCAGTTCTTACCATAGGGGCAGTGGTGGGAGAATCCCTGCCAACAAGCCCAGTCTCCTCACAGGTGAAGCCATAGAAATTCCTATTTTGTATGTGACTGAGTGAAAAGATAAAGAGCTCTGAATGCTTCCTGGGAGGTACCGAGCACATCTGAGCCGTCACCACTGACAGCACACAGTCGTCTCCATGTACCCAGAGGACCTCTGCAGCCTCCGTCCCTTTACAGCTACGCCCTAAGTCACAGTCTCCCTAGCAGACACGCTCATATCTTCTTTCAGAGTTAAGTTACATTCTGCACACCATAGACATTTGAATCTGAAAACTAAAACCAGCAAAACTACAGTGTAAAAGACTTTTCGATTTGCTACTGTCAGTAAAATACACAGGGAACATCCAATGAAAACTATGCCGTCCGCTCTGGGTCACACAGGAGTGATGCCACACAAAGAAACCAAAAAGGCTTGAAAATTACGGATCCAAGACCTGGTAACTTCTCTTATCAAAGAGATACACACTTTAGTGAGCTCTATCTATGTGCTATGTTTCTGTACTTCAAAACCCCAAGGTCTGGACAGATGAATGCCAAGAATGAGATTCTAGGCAAGGGCATGGTACTAGATTTAAAAACCAGCTAAAAATAGTCACATAAACAAGGATTCATAACCTTGGGCTCAAGGTCTGGGGTGGGGGTGGGGAAGTATACTCAAGGTGTCAAGTATCAATCTACCTAGGGTCAGGGCCAGTATGGGGACAGCTACACAGGTCCAAAGGTGGCCAGTGACAAGACAGAAACTCAGACTCTGAAACAAAGGAACCAAACATGAGATTAGATTAAAATATATTGATACAACAAAGTCCACAAAGAGCAAATTGATTTCTCAATGTTGATAAGAAAATACAAGTTGATACAAGTATAAATAAGTATATTGTTCTGCTCTGTTCTCCCAGCGCAGCAGCAGTAAGAAACCAAAACTGCCTCCTGCTGGCACGAGGTACTGGCACAACGCCTGCTATCCCGCAGTGACCTGTAAGAAGACTTCTGTTTCCCTAACAGGGAAACACACCTTCCTCCCAAAAGCTTCTAGCACACAGGGCCCCCGGCATGAGCAGTAGATAGGCTCCTCTAGGCCTATGAATCTGACAGAGCTGTAACTGGAGGTCAGGGGATGAGCAGTGAGAAGCTGGCTTTGCTCCTCTCCTCTTTTCTATCTGGGCTTCACTGACCTAGCTTGTTCATTCACAGCATATGCTCTCCCAAGACTGAAGCAACTCCCAGGTCAGAGCAGAGCAGTGGCCAGGTGATCCGCACTGCTGCTCGACGCCAAGCATCTTGATATCAGCGACACAGCTGAAGCCTGTATTCCTACTTTTTATCATTTTCCTTCATTTTATCTTTAGTTTATGTTCATGGGTATTATGCCTAACTGTATGTCTTTGTATCACATACATGCAATGCCCACAGAGGCAGAAGAGGTGTCAGATCCTCTGGAACCAGAATTACAGGTGGTTCTGAGCTGCCATGTGGGTGCTGGGAATAGAACTCAGGTCCTCTGAAAGAAGAAGTCAGGGCTCTTACCTGCAGAGTCATCTCTCCAGCCCCTTATTTTTATTCGTTCAAATCTGGTTTTGTGTGTGTGTGTGTGTGTGTGTGTGTGTGTGTGAGAGAGAGAGAGAGAGAGAGAGAGAGAGAGAGAGAATATACATATGAATGCAGATTCCCAGAGGCCAGAAGACATCAGATCGAGAGAGAGAGAGAGAGAGAGAGAGACAGACAGACAGACAGACAGAGAGAGCGCATATACATATGAATACAGATTCCCACAGAGGCCAGAAGAAGACATTAGATCCCATGGAGCAGAGTGAGAGTTATAGGCAGTTGTGAGTCATCTAATGTGTGTGCTGGGAACTAAACTCTGGTACTCTGAAAAAGCAGTGTATGCTCTTAACCACTGAACCACCTTCCAGTCCTGGCTTTTCTTACTTTAAAGCCATCTCTCATATTCAGAACAAATCCCTGAATCCAAGTATCAGACATATACAATATGATATCAGTCTCACTGGATTGCTTCAAAAAATAGGATGGCATGTTTACACACCGCCAGGGCCTCCTGCTTTAGAAAGAATAATGCCAGCGTTCTTGTGTCTTTACAAACCAAGGGAAGACAGTGACACTTTTTTCCAGGGGTGGTGTTAGTTCATATTGAAATGTAACTGTCACTGTAATACTATTGAAGAGGTGCCATGTAGCAAGGACCAGTAGTATTAAGAGTTGTCATGAGATATTGTAATGAGAAGGTGGGACACCAGATGTTAGCACTTTGTATCAAACTTTTTACCCTTATTGTTATCTCATTATAATCACCCAGCCTGTGCAAAGACCAAGAAGTAGTCTAATCAAAGAAGAAGCAAGGCTAAGGTAGTAGGTTTCTACCAAGTGAAACAGTGTGCAGTGGGCAGAGAAGTGATGGACTTAGGATGAGTCAACCAGGCTAATGTGAAAGAAGAAAGGTAATGACGACTACAGCTGGGGCAAGAAGGCCAATTGCTGACAGTTCACTATGACTAATGCCTGCTGTTCAACGTGGCAAGGCAAGGAAAAGAACATGGGGCTGAGGGTCAAGGACCTCGGCTGAAATCACAGCTCCACTGTGTGACTGGAGGTGCCTCAACCTCTGAAATGCAGCATCTTCATCAACAGGGAGGCACCATCATTTTAGTTTTATTTATTTGGATAGTATGGGATTTGTTATCTGTGGATTTCTAAAGACAGCCCATTCAAAAGTACCTCAAAGCTGAAGTGATGGTTCAGTGATTAAGAGCACTAGCTGCTCTTCCAAAGACCTGGGTTCAATTCCCAGTACCCACATTATAGCTTCATCTTTAACTACAATTTGGGGGATCTGACCCCTCTTCTGGTCCTTGGGCACTGCATGCACATGGTGTACAGATAAACATGCAGGCAAAACACCTATATACATAACAGTGAAAATAAAATTGAAAAGAACCCAAAAAAGTTCTTATTCAGTAAGAAAACACATTTTACCCCTTACGTTATTTAGTGTTCTAGGAAACACCACCCAAGAGTTCCCAAGGCCCAAGAGTTGAGCTCCTGAATTCAGAGTGAACTGTTGAAATAAACTCAGTTTCTGGGCCCAGGAACCAAACAAACATAGACTTGAATTCCAATGAAATCCAGAAGCCTAATTGATGTGGGATTCTCCTTTGTATGCTATGAATATGTTTTAACATTGGTTATTAAAGAAACTCTTTCAGCCAAAGGCTTACTAGAGTAAAGCCAGGAAGGAAAACCAAACAGAGATATAGGGAGAAAGTAGGCAGAGTCAGAGGGACACCATGTAGCTGACAAAGGAGACAGACGCTCCAGAAACTTTACCAGTAGGCCACAGCCCCTCGTGGTGATATACAGAATAATAGAATGGGTTCATTTAAGATGTAAGATGCTGCAGGAGCTCCTTCTGCTCCTTCAGCCAATAGCCTTTAAGATACCAGCCCACTTGGGGGTAGTCTCATTTGCTTTAAAAAGCAGCAGTAGCTGTGTGCTCTCTCTCTTGCTTCCAGCTTCCAGCTGTTAGACTTCGTTCCTGATCGTGCAGAGGGCTGTTGTCTGGGACAGTGATCTGTTAAGTTTTTTCCCTTTAAATAAATAAACATTTTATTAATCATAATTCCAAACTGGTATGCAATTGTTTTGTGACTTATGCCTTCAGTAAGAGTTACTTAATAAGAAGTAATAAATAAGAGGTAATAGGCCAAACAGTGTTAATATAGTTTCTGTATGATTATTCGGGTCTGAGCGGCCAGGAAACAAACGAGCAGTCTCCTCCTACAATACCTAATTCTATGAGAGTAAGTGAGCTATGTATACTAAAAGAGCCTAGAGGATGCAAAGTAGGTCATTCACCCAGGTGACCTCACACATTCCAGAGCAGGCAAAGATCAGAACAGGCCCTGCTGAGGCAGTTCACCACAGCATTCCTGAAACAAGTACATTATAGCGCCATCTACAGGAAGAACAGGAACCCGGGGAGGGCTGCCCCTTTCCAGGCTAGATGACTTCAGTCTGATTTACAGAGAATGCTAAGGACATGAGGAAAGCCCCAAAGAGCTCTATTTTATGACGCAGAGAGCTCTAAGTCAACCAACAGTGGCCTGCTTTGAAGCAGAAAAATCCGTTCCCAAAGATGATCTCTGCATCATTCTCTCTCCCCTGTGATGCTCCTTCCTGAGAGTCAATAGCCCAAGTATAAACGGGTTGGCATACCAACACACTGGTCTGGGTTGACCTCAGTCTCATTTTCCCCATACACTGAGTTCTTGTTTTAGAGTTCTCTAGGTGCCGTCAATTAGGGGACTAGAATTTATACCTGGGCAGGAGAGGGGGCTGAAAGCCTTTAGTGGAAATGTGTGTTACTCATGTACAGGAAGTCCTCCGCACCACAGGGGAACAGTTGTTGACCTCCTATACATACCAATCCGTGGGTGTTCAAGACCCTTACAAAATGACAGTGTTTGCATATACCCTATGCACATCCTCACATACACGTCATATCTTCCCTAGATTATGCAGAATATCTAACATGTAAATGTCACATAATTGTGGTAATATTGCATGATATATGCGAAAATGTCAAGAAAAGCATCTTTACATTTTCAATACAGATGCCATTTTTCCCAAAATATTTTCCATTTTCAGATGGTTGGATCCACAGACAAGGAACTGTAGAAACATAAGGCTGATAGGATTTAACCCTATATCAGAGCAGCTGAAACGGAAGCCAGCCCAGAAGTGGGGAAAGGGTACCCAGAGCTGTCTGAGTCACTGACACCCCAGGAAAGGAACAAGAAGGTAAAACCAAGCAGGACAAGTGAAAGTCACCAAATACTGCCCACTTCAGTCTTCCACACAGGGGCTCAACCATCCTAACTGAAGATAGGTCACAACAGGAGATTGAAAGATAACAAAATAGGGGGCTGGAGAGATGGCTCAGCAGTTAAGAGCATTGCCTGCTCTTCCAAAGGTCCTGAGTTCAATTCCCAGCAACCACATGGTGGCTCACAACCATCTGTAATGGTGCCCTCTTCTGGCCTTCAGTCATACACACAGACAGAATATTGTATACATAATAAATATTTTTTCAAAAAGATAGCAAAATAGAAAATAAATAGAAAATACAATCTTCCAGATTTTCCACTGTCAGAGAGATCTGTAACTATGGTTCTTTGTAGTTATTTTAAAGCCAACTTGGTCTATGTAGTAAGCTCCAGACAGCCAGGGCTACACAGTGAGATCTTGTCTCAAAACAGAAAAGAAAAATAAATCTCACAGTCATCAGGTATATACTTACCAAATAAACTAGAAACAACCTAAAAAATCTTTCATAAGACATACGATCACCATACAAGAGTGACGCATACTGTTGTGACTGGAGTAAACGCTAAAAATAATGTTGGAGGCCTATGTTCAGTGATACAGAAAGGCATCCTCGGTATGAGCATGTCTAATATGTGGGTGACAAAAGGGAATGTTCATGGTGACCGGGAATTTTTGTGTTTTTTAAAAAATGGATGCCAAGTGTGATGACATATTGGAGGACCAGCCTGAGCTGTACATCAAGATCCTATGTTCCAAAGAGAAAAAGAAAAATCTAAAGCAGCACAGAAATCATTAGTTAAGGGGCTGGAGAGATGGCTCAGGAGTCAAAAGCAAATGGCAAGAGTTAGTTTCCAGCACTCACATCAAGCAACTCATAACGCCTGAAACATCTGCTCCAGGGGATCTGACATGCTCTCCAACCCACAGACACCTGCGCACCTGTGCCATAACACACATATTCTCTCTCTCTCTCTCTCTCTCTCTCTCTCTCTCACACACACACACACACACACACACACACACACACCTTTAAAAACGAAAGCATTAGTTAGCAAGTGCTAAAGAACCCTTAGTTAAACTAATGCCAAGAAACAAATTCAGCAGAGATGAAGGGTACAGTATCGGCATAAGACAAAATATATTACATTTCTAACTAAATACTAGGAATGCATCATACAAAATGGAAACTCAGAAAGAATTTTTTTATAATAAGGAATAAATTAAACCAAGAAGATACAACACTTAAACACAATATTACAGAAGGATATTAAAGAATAAATACATGGAGATGCATTCCAGACTCATGAACTGGGAGGCTGATTACTGCGCGTGCGTGTATGTGTTTGTGTGTGTGTATGTGAAAGAGAGAAAAATATGCAATGTTCCCCAAATTACCAATGAATTCAACAATCTTATCAAAATTCCAGCAGACTATTATATGAAAATAGAAAAAAAAATGATCCTAAAACTCACATGGTAATGAAGGGAACCAAAACAGCCTGGGAAACAGAGAAAGCTAGAGAACTTACAGTACTATTGCACCAAACACTGACTGGACAAACAGCAACATCAAGGAAGAACAAAAGTATAGGCATAAACCATGTTCAAATGCTCAAATGATTCTTCACAAGCTGCCAAGACCACTCAAAAACAGAAAAAACTTTAGCAGCTTGTGCTGGGGAAACTAGATGTCAGACATGCAAAGAGAGGGTTGACCTACTTCATGTTACATCCAAAGAGCAACTGAAACCTGATCAATGACTTAAATATAAGAGATAAAATATAAAATTCCAAAAGGAAAACAAGGAGTAAATACTTATGGCCTTGGATACAGCCAAGTTTGTTAGATATGACAACAGCACAAAAGAAAAATATAAAGACTGGGCTTTATTTATTTATTTATTTTGGTTTTTCAAGACAGGGTTTCTCTGTGGCTTTGGAGCCTGTCCTGGAACTAGCTCTTATAGACCAGGCTGGTCTCGAACTCACAGAGATCCGCCTGCCTCTGCCTCCTGAGTGCTGGGATTAAAGGCGTGCACCACCACCACCACCCCACTCCCGCACCCCACCCAACCCTCCACCCCACCCCCGGCAAAGACTGGGCTTTAAAAATAAAAATTGGCTGGGCGGTGATGGCACACACCTATAATCCCAGCACTCAGGAGGCAAAGGCAGGTGGGTCTCTGTGAGTTCGAGGTCAGCCTGGTCTATATAGAGTGAGCTCCAAGACAGTTAGGACTGTACCACAAAGCTGGGCAGTGGTGGCACACACCTTTAATTCCAGCACTCAGGAAACAGAGGCGGGCAGATCTGTCTCGAAAAGCAGAGAGAGAGAGAGAGGGAGAGAGAGAGAGAGAGAGAATGAATATATAGAAAGTATTTGGAGAGATGACTCTGCAATTAAGAACATGTATACTGCTCTTCTAGGATCCAAGTTCAGTTCCTGGCACCTACTTCAGGGTACTCATAACCACCTGTAACTCCAGCTCTGGAGGATCTGATGCCCTCTTCTGGTCTCTCTGAGCACTGCACTCAAATGCACAAACCCACACACAGATATACATATCTAAAAATAAAAAATCCTAAAACATTAAATTAAAATAAAAGGAAATTACCAAAAAACCCAGACAACCAATAGAATAAAATATTTACAGAGTGTGTATCTGCTCAGTATCCAAGATATTTAAAGAATTCAGCAAAAAAAGACAACCTAATTTTTAAAAGGCCAAAAAGTACAAACAGACCCCATGACTAGCAGATGCATAAAAAGACGCTCACACCATCAGTCATTAGAACCCAAATAAAAAATCACTGTAAAAACCACTACACACTGGACTGGTGCTATCCAGAGTAATCAGGAAATGTTACTGAGGGTATAAGAATGTTAACTGCTGAGTTACCCTAGAAGTAGTCTCGCAGTTCCTTAAATAGTTAAACATAGAATTACCATTACCCAGGAATCTTGCTCTAAGCTGAATAACCAAAATTCAAATGACATACATACATCAGAGCATTATATGACACCTCGTAATATGTAACTATATTTTTACATATTGATTTAAGCATATTAAGAGTCTCAAATTCTTTAAAAGAATAAACAGTTTCTTATACACAAATGCTTCATAGAAGCACTGATATTCACAATATCCAAAAGATGAAAGTGACCCAAATATCTGTGAAAGGGTAAGAGGTAACAGAGTGTGTTCTGTCTGTATGCTGGACTCTATGTACAGGAAGGGTAACAGGTAACAGAGTGTGTTCTATCTGTATGCTGGACTCTATGTACAGGATGGATAACAGGCAAACATAGTGTGTTCTGTCTGTATGCTGGAACCCATGCATAGGGTTTCCTTTCAGAGTGATAAATACTGCAAAACTAGACAGTGATGGTACACAGTCAGGGCAAGTACTATGTGCCATTTTATAATAGTTGATGGCTATTTATTTATTTATATTAACTATAATAAAAAGATACAAAAATAGGATCATGACCTAAAAAAACCCTAAAATTTTAGATAATTTGATTTCCTGTTTAAAAACTACTTCAGGTTTTTAAATATATTCAAGGAGATTTTGCCTTGGCTTTTTTTTTTCTTTGTATGTTATCATGCTGGTTAGTTTTATGCCAACTTGACATAAAGTAGAATCATTTGGGAAGACAGAACCTTGAGAAAATTCCCCCATCAGACTGGACTGTGTTACATTTTAGTGGCGCAATACCTGGGCAGGTGGTCCTAGGTGCTATATGAGAAAGCAGGCTGAGAAGTCATGGAGAGCAAGCCTCTGCATCAGTGCCTGCCTTGAGTTCCTATCCTGACTTCTCTGTGATGGAGTGTGACCTTTGACCTGAGAGTTGTAAGATGAAATAAATCTTTTCCTCCTCAAGTTGCTTTTGGTCATGGTGTTTATCACAGCAATAGAGACAGTTATCCTCTCAAAATATTAAGAATATACTCATAGTAGGCTGATTCTTACCAGCAGACTCCTTCCCATTCTGTTTTTCATAAAGGGTGCCCACAGACATCAGGAAGACAATAACCAGGAATACTGGAATTCTCCATGAGCCAGCCAGTGATGCTGAAAATCATTAAGAATTAGCATTCTTAGTTAACAGAGCATTTTGATATACATGGTAATTAAGAAATCATTTCACAGGGGAAAATGCTTTTTAAAAGACACTTGCAAGTAAACCCCAACTCAAGGACAGTTCCATTCTTTCTCTCAAAGGATCAAGGCATGTGCCAGCCTACTCTTAAGAGGTCAATCCCCAATCCATTACAGGCACCCACACACACCCACTCACAGGTTTCAGGTCACCCCAATATCAAGTTCAACCTATGCAGCACTTGATACTAGGACAAACAGAATCAGGCACTGATCCTGAAGCCGGGGAGCCAGCCTAATTTTCTGAAAATGGCACTAGATTTGAACTCAGTCTCAAGAAAGGGCCCAACAAACCCAAAGGCTATAGCCAAAGCTCCCACAGTATACAGTTAATCCCCAAGCACCTGCCTTCCCTGACTTCAATGGGACTCCCTCCTCTGCCTTCTGCAAACTCAACCTGAGTCACATCCTGCAGATAAGCCTCATGCTGCCAACTCAACAATTCTATAGAGTACTGCCCTCTTAAAATCAGAGGCTGAGAAGACATTTTTAGTCAGCTGGGCCTAGCTGTTGCTTTCTTGGGGGGAAGGAGGGGCAACTTACAAAGAAGATTCATTCTAAAAGCTACTTTCAGCTACCTGCTTCTCTAGGTTGCTCAATTATTGCGCTTTTAAATTAGAAAGAACCTATTATTCCCATCAACTCAGGCTTAGAAATATGTCTTGCCCAATTTTGTACATCATGCCATTCAAGAGCAGCAGCAGCACCACCAATACCACCACTATCACCGGCCCCACCCAGCTAAGAGTTAACTGCTCCTCAGGAAACCCATGACTCTGAGCAGGCCTGACATGGAACTGTCTTTCTGATGCTTCCTGAAGTTCTGGCATCTCTCCCTCATGATCAGGGATCTGCTTAAGTCACTCTTTCACAGGATGGACAGTCCTTTGACTCTTAGGAAGTGGTTTTCATATTTCATGCACTCTTCTTGCCCAATGTCCTCCCCCATTCCTGTCCCAGGTCCTTCCTCTTAGCCAGACTAAAAATCTCTAGTCCTTCAACAAAACTATTATCATCCTTGGGTGCTTATCTATCTCCTCCCCAAGTCTGCCACAGGCAGAATGAGCTAGAGAGTCACTATGGCTGCAGTCTGAGGCACACTCACCCTTCAAGGACTGACTAAAAGAATGCAAAAGGAACTTAAATATCAACAAAACTAAGAATCGTCACTGAGGATTAGAGAAAGCTCAAAGCTCAACATTTTCTATAGACTATGTTAAAGAATTTTATATGCAACACAAAACACTACACAGAACTCGCTTTCACTGATCAGCCTCTGCTGACCTTAAACTACAGTTACCGGGCGACTGTTCACAAAGAAGAATTAGAAAGGACCCACCTATATGAAAAAGCAGTATCATCCAGACAGGAATCGAAACTGCTCTCAAGTAGCGTTCAGTGTTCGCATTCCACTTGAATGAAACCATCAGCACATAGCCAACCACCAACGTCCAGATCTTAAATAAATGAATTAAGACACAGGTGTAAAATACATACAGCAAGGAGCACGTGTTCTACAACATCTGCAGAGTCTAAGCACTCTGAACACCACACAGACAGGGGCTATGTATGACATGCCTGGGCCTTCCCTCTCTATTTAGATATGTTTAGATAGGCATTTGAAATTCAGGCAGTGATACTTAAATAATTAATAAAGTACATTGTTTTAAGACATACATACTAAAGTTCAAAATCCACTTAACATTTTTTAAAAGATATAATAGTTAATATGTAAGCAGCAGATTTAAATTAAAACTAATCTTGTGGAATTCCTACACGTTTTTGTTGATTAGTGGCTGGGGGAGTAAAAAGAAACAGGTAAAAAGATCCCATATTTTAACCTATAAAAAGTTAGTATGAGAGTCATTTTTAAAACTAAAAGAACTAGCTGAAGTATGAGGCTGCTGAGAATCTAAGTGACAGATATTGTGACCTTAAACTAGAATTATATACTCCAGTTAAAAAGGGTGTCAGAAAAAATATTACAAGAAGAAACAGCAAAAGTTTAAAACAGAACTAGTCATCTATCGACCTTACAGCTGAATGCCCATCACTAAACCTGCGTCACAGTTCAAGAGAGCACTTGCAAAGAGCAACCTGAGCACCAAGGGCATGAGCTTGTGAAAGTAAAACTCAAGTATGGCTTGAGCCTGTGAGGTGAAAGTTAAAAACAAAAAAGGGCTTAACGATCTAATTCACAGCACAAAGGGGGAAAAAAATCAAAAACAGGATTACCACAAAAGACAGGGGAACAGCCCAGACCCTCTGTGTTATTTTGGTATCATCTATCAATAAAAGTAACCTAGTTTTTAAAGCATGCACAGACCCGAACTTGAGAATTTAGATCTGGAACTAATCCTTACAAAGTAATGACAGACTCTGAAAAAGATTTTGACATAAATTCCTCAGAACTGATGAGAAGTGATGACCTAAAAGACTGGTGGAGAAACGATTAACTAAGGGTGATTCACAAATACAGGTTGTTCAACCATTGAACTGGGTATGGCAGGACTGTGGGTGTGGTGCATATACACAGTACTTGTGAGGGTCAGGGATCTTTCCTGTACAGCAGGCTCTCCCAGTGACAGCTCACAGACGGGACAATCTCCTCTGACTGCCTCCTCACTCCAGCCTTGGTGGAGTTACAGGAACACACTGGCATGCCCCTCTTCTTACATGGGTGCCAGGGAGCCCAACTCAGGTCCTCGAGCTTGCATACTTTTCCAACTGAGTCATTCCCCATACTTAAATGAGTACTGTTTTCAAAAGAGATCTCACAGTTTTAAATTTCCAATACAGTATTAAGTTTAAAGTGAGACAGAAAGCATATATAATAAACTACAACACAGTAAGGGAAAGAGAAATGTGCTAGGCAGTTAATGGTTAATGAACAGAAGTAAGACATTTTTCCTTTTCTTTCTTGTTCTTGTTTTTTCCTTTTTGACACAGGTCTCACATAGCCTGGAACCTGATTCTCCTGCCTCTTCCTCCCAAATACTGAAATTCTGGGGAGAGGGAGGGTTGCTGTTTGCCTTGCTGGGATTTGAAATGAGGCCCTCACACATTCTAGATGAGTGTCCCACCAGAGAAAGTACTTGTCTACAGTCTGAAGTTGAATTAGAACACACACACACACACACACACACACACACACACACGCCTATACAGGTTTTGTGGACAACACTGTGCAAGAGCCCTTGAAGATCAGAAGGGGTTTCAAATCCCCTGAAGCTGGAGTTACAGGTGATTGTGAGCTAAGTACTAAGAACTGGGTCCTCTGGAAGAGCAGTAAACATTCCCAACTGCTGAGCCTTCTCTCTAGCCTAAAGTTGGTTTGTTTGGTTTCCTCTTTTTTTTTTTTCCAAGTTTTATTTTGTGAGTATGGCTATTTGGCCTCTATGTATGTCTGTGGACCATATGCATGCCTGGTGCCCTTAGAGGCCAGAAGAGAATCTTGGATCCCCTGGGACTGAAGTTAGAGACAGCTGTGAGCTGTCATGTGGGTGGTCAAACCCAAGTCCTCTGGGAATGCAGCCAATGTTCTTAGCTGCTGAGCCATCGGCCTAGCAGTCTGCTTTTGTTAAGCACAGGGTAAAGAAGTAGTGTTGGAAAATGAAAGCAAAGTCTGCTCCAATTTTCATACGGAGAGTGACCCTTAGGAAAGGGATGGACTTCAGCCCTACTGCACACAACGGCCATCAGTCCCTGGACGAGTCAAGCCACTCCACAGCAAACCTAGAACCCAGCTTCTAAACCTGTGGGCTGTGATCCAGGAATGACTGTGAGGGCTATGAGAAATCTGCTAACAGCACAGGCTCTGAACACACAACATGGAAACGTAATCCAAAATCTGATCCATACAAGTCTGAGGTGTTGCCTTCAGTGAAGTCATGTGATTTCACTTAGTCAAAGTGCAGACTTGTGCTCACTGCTCTTCTACAAAGCTTCTTTTAGCTCTGGAAAAAGAGTGACCTTTTAAGCATTTTCCCGCCATCATGCCACAGCACATAGGTAGAGGACCATCCTATCTGTGGAGTGCACTGTTAGGATTTTTATTTTTAAAACTGCTCTTTGAGTTGTTGACCAATTTCTAAAAGCAAGATAAATAAATAAATTCAGGTGATTTTTGGCTTGAGTCTACGCCAGACTGTCCAGCAGTTTTTGAAACAGCCCTAAAAAACAGCCTTGACAATTGCACTGTGTACTTACGCAAAGCAACACTCTCAGCACTGGTCAAAAAATCGGAATATCAATTAACTCTTAAAACACCGAAGATGCTGTGCCTGCAGTTAAACATTTGACCAAGACTTAAATCTCTACGTAAAAAATAAAATAAGCACACTCATCTCATTAGTACCAAAATTTGCTTTTATCATTAATGACTAAGGTTATATATACAGCAAAGAATTGTCTTAAGATAATGTTTATGGGGTTAGAGAGTTGGCTCAGTGGTTAAGAGCACTGGCTGCTACTGCAGAGGGCCTTGGTTCAATTCCCAGTGCCCACATGGTAACACAGAACCATCTGTAACTCCAGTCCTAGGGGATCTGACGTCCTCTTCTGCCTCCACAGGGACTACACACATGCTGCGCACAGACATAGGACATGCAGGCAAAACATCCATACATATAAAATAAAATTTAAAAATTTAAATATACTTAAGATTTATTAACACTAAATGACTGATTATAAACCTATAAACCTACAAGAGCTAAGGTCACATAAAATTTTCTCCGGTAAAAAGGGCTCATGAGTGGAAAAGCTTACAAAGCTCTGCGAAAGTCCTAATCAAACCCACAGCTGACACAAACCTGGGAATAGCAGGACAGAGACCTGCCAACCTACGGGGCCTAACATAACCCACAGCTAGGACAATGTGGTAATTTAAGGAAGATTTCATTTAACGAAAAGAAATGCAAAGCTGTGTTTTCAGATCCAAAATCCCAATGTACAAAACAGGGAGTGGGGAGAGAGCACCTAAATTCAGCAGTCAATGTATAAATGTCTGCTTATAAAAATGCAACTTGGCACCAACATGAGCTTTAATACAGGCTAAGACAGCAGAAGAAAACTGTAATATGATACAGACGTAGCTAGATGGGTGAACTCGGTCTGGCTTACAAAGTAGAGAATATCAACATTTGATAGCTCTTAACTTTTCATTAAGTTATTTTAAAGACTGCTTTGTGATGGGTGTCTCAATTGAAGTTTCTATTGCTTTGATAAAACACCGTGACTAAAAGCAGCTTGGGGACGAAAGGGTTTATGGCTTACAATTCCACATCACAGTTCATCACTGAAAGAAGTTGGGGCGGGAGCTCAAGGCAGGAACTGAAGCAGAAGCCATGAAGAAGTACTTCATGCTCAGTTTGCTTTCTTATATACCCAGGACCACCTGCCCAGGGGTGGCAATACTCACAGTAGGCTGGGCCCTCCCATATCATCAATAAAATGTCTACAGCCTTTGTCTAGAGGCAATCTGATGGAAGCATTTTCTCAGTTCAGGTTAATCATTGCAGCTAACTCTAGCCTGTCAAGTTGATTAACAAAAAAGTCAGGACAGTGGAGGAACAGTCATCTGGGAACAGGCAAGCAGCTTCATTGTCTGCAGTCCCGGTGCAGAAATAATTGTGGAAATGATGAAGCAACATATTTCAGTTTGATATGAGAATAAAATTTTCCAGCAACCAATAGCTGCCTAAAAACAGCAAGCTTCTATCTCGAATGGTGTTTGAACACAAGGAGTTAGAAACGGCTGCCCTCAGCAGGCAGAACTACAAAGGGTCTACATCTCCAGATTAAGTCTATCTAAGAAGCTGTTGTCTGTACTTACAAGCAATCTGCGTCACAAAGAAAAGGAAACTGCACACTTAAGATTTTCTAAGAGAAATTTCAACCTACAGAAAAGCATGCTATTTTTATCTGGTAAACATGAAGCTCCCAGATTACATTACTTTAGGCTAAAACACTTAGCTCCCCAATCCACTTCCAGGACTGTTCTACAGAAACACTAGTGTGCAGATAAATACAAAATATTCAGGTGCCGTTTGCAACACAGCTCCAAAAATGGAAACACATTCAGAATTTAAAAAATGTGATGACTATATTCAGGAGCAGGGTGTAAATTTATGCATGTGAAGTATAATGGTGAGAATATACTCAGCAACAATTAAAAAATTAACTTTCTTCAGGCAGCTGGGTCTCAGGGCAATGCTTCTTTATGCTCGCTGTCTTTGCTGAATATTCCTAAGGGTTATTTAATATTTTCATAAGTAGAAAAAGAAATGCTATTCCTTTAAGATGTGCTTCTTTGGGCCTTCTACAGTTTTACAGACATTTCAAGTATTTCTTCAGAGACTTACAGAAAAATACTGCTAGCTCAAAAGACAGAACACACACTTGAGTTTTGGATAATATAATTACCAATGGTTAAAACTGTTTATTACCTCTGGATTTGTTGGAATACACAAAAATCTGTCATAAACATAGGCATGTGGGACAAAAGCATTTACACCACAGCAGGAAGAACTGTAGCTGCAAGCAGTAACAGCACCGGGTCCACAAGAGGAGGCCAGATGACAGCCCAGTGAGGACAGTGATAGACAGCATGCCATGTTTTAATAGATATTATCATGACATAAGATATGTATGATAGAAAGGGTTTCTATAGTATAGTATATGAATGTATACATGAGACTAAGACATTTGCTAAGTTCACCCAGGTTCAGAAATGAAGTCAGAACAGCATCTGTTTGGTGGGAGTGATAGAAGAAAAGGGGACAACTCACTTTTACCATATAAATGTCTATGCTGCTTAACTGTTCTTTATGTAAGAAGCATGCTTTCCTTGATAAGCTTTTCATATCACAAAGCAGTCTTTAAAATAACTTAATGAAAAGTATTTATATTTGCTCTGTGATCACACTTAATAAACGTCTGTTTTGTTTGGAGGGGAGGGATTGTTATGGCCTCTCAGCTGGATTTCCAGCCTTCAATTCTCGTGCCAATTCCTTTTAGGGTGTTGTTCTGTTTGATACAGGATCTCACTGTGTAGCTCATGCAGACCTCAAATTCATAATCCTTCTATGTTGGCTTCCCAAGCACTAGGATTACAGAGCCACCATGCTCTTCCAGTGCTTTATCCCCTCACCCAGAAGTCAACTTCAGCTCCATTTAGCTTTATGTGCAAACCTGCTTGTGTGGGATTTTTCTCCCAGGCATAAATCACTGACCACAGTTGACCCAAGGGCACATTTATCCTCTTAAAAATTTTGTGTCCTTTCCAAAATACATAATCCAATCTTCTAGCACCCGTGCACGAGACATTATATAAAACTGCATCAAATATAGCAGCATTTATTTAGCTCTCTAAGGAAGGCAGTCACACTTTCCTTTCCCAAGACACAATTAACCACACGTGGCATACTTTTCTGTTAAATAGCACATAAGTTATTTAACATAAGTGCTCAGTGTGTTAAAGTGCATGTGTGTATGGAGGCCCACCTGGCCGTGTGAGAACAAAGGCTGGCTCGGGGATGCCTGCCTCGATCATTTCTCCAAGTTTTCTTCTTCTGAGACAGGTCTTTCACAGAACCCGGAGCTCGCCATTTCTCCTAGACTGGCTGGAGAGCAAACCACCAGGCTCCACCAGGGTCCATCTCCTGCCCATGCACCACCACACCTGGCTGCTATTTGTGTTCTGAGGGTCCAAACTCAGGTTCTTCCCCACTGAGCCATCTTCCTGGACCCTTTCCTAAGTCCCTCTCAGACAGAAGGCGGCAGACTCCCCTAACCGCTGCTCCAGCAGCATCTGCTTCAAGTACTTCCTTCTCCTTTAAGCTTTTCTTCTATTTTGAAAACTGTTCTCTTTGTCATAGGGTCCTTAGAGTCAGGAGCTCTCAGAGCCAAACTGTAATTGTGAAGGACCTTCCTCTCAGCTGCCCCCAGGCAAGCAGCAACAAATCTCACAAGGGGAACGGTGTAGACCTACAAGGCTGGCCAGGGTGCAATTCTTAGTGATCCTTGTGACCCTGAACAAGACCTCAAGGAGACTGAGGCATCAGGCAAGCCAACCCTTCATTCTGCACAACTAGGGAGGGCTGAGTGGCCCAGAATAAGGCCTTGGTCACAGGCCACAAAGCAAGTTACCGCTATCGCCAAGTTCATAACTCAAATCTTTCAGCCCTCGCTGTTTCCAACACTACTTCTTTATAAAAACGGGAGGCAGGCCTTGGAGAAATCAAACCTACTACTGCTGCACAAACTAGAAATGGCCTCCCCCTCTCCCAACAAGTCTGAACAAAGGGAAAGAGGGATCAAAACATCCCCAGTAGAGAAAAGAGGTGTAGCAGGGGAGGCTAATTAGGCTCTCAGATTTACCTTGCAGAGCCCACAACAGCAGAAGAGTCACACTGAGCATGGAGCACCAGATGAACTTTCTTAAGCCTTCTGAAAGGACTTATGAAGTGAGTCCATATTCTAACTAACACACTTGAGACTGCTGAGAAAGAACTGCTGGTAGCATGAAGGAGTTTTCCACTTGTAATCAGGGCAGTGTTGGGAGGGAACCAGGTAAAGAAAAGAGCTTAAGTACTCCAAAGGGGGCAGAAAGGAAGAAACCCATGAGCTGGTAACAGAGGAAAACAAACAGCGGTACCAACAGAAAGAAAAACAGGACCGAACGCTGCATAGACAGACAGCACGATAAACAAAGACAACAGGGGAATAGCTGTGACTAGACCAATTTTGATATTCTTTAGATTTTTCCTTTAAATGTAAGTCAATTTGTTGCTCTTGGAGAAAGCTTTCTCCGCCCTTACTGCAGGGCCCCAGGGAGTTCTGATGACAGCAGGACTTCACCTGTCAGCAACAGGTTGAGAGCTCTCTGGTTTTCAGCCAGGAAATCTCTCCCTCCTGCTGGACAGGACTGCTCTAACAACCCAATGGTTCCAGTGTCAGAGCTAGTTCAGGGCCTAGCACACAGCACACATACAAAAGCTGGAACCTGAATGTATGACTTTCCGGTCACCGAAAGTGTCTGCGTACGTGGTACCTTCTCTCTCTGCCTCCCTCACGCAGGCTCACAGCATAAATGCGGATATTTTGTATCAGGCAGTCCTGCTTGGGCTCACGATACCAAACACTGGGGTCTATGGGATAGAAAACTTGGAGCAGGCCCCTGCCCAGGCAACTGTTAAGCCTCAATCAGAGCTGTCAGGTGCAGGCTAACAGGCCCCACTTCACTCCCTCCTCCTCTCAGACAGCTTCGGCAAAACTCAACTGAGGCTTGTTGTTCTCCAATGGATCAACCTGGAAGCACCCTTCTCAAGCTGAGTACTCTCACTACTGGCTTCTAACCCATTCACACATGCCTTTGATAATGGGTTTGTTGTGTTTTTTTTTAACTCCTTCTCATCTACCTTTCTCTCATCACTGTGTCCAGCCAAGCTAGAAGTCTTAAGTAGCATTTACTGAAGGGCTGTGGATGTAGGAGTAGTAAACCCTGTTATTGGCAAATATAAAAGCCTGAGTCCAACTCTCAGGACAACCAAAAAACAGGCACACTGATGAGATTTTCTACCCTCCAACCTCCAAATTCAACACGTGTAAATGCAAGCATGAAGAGCAACCTTAGTAAAAGGATATTCAGCTCGCGAGTGCTCAGTTCCTCAAGTCCTTCCATCCTGTGTGAGGAACGCGCAGAAATGCCCGGCTTCCTCCCATCCCTGCCAGTTAACATCTGAACTCCACCTCCTACTCCAGCTGAAAACACATGCTCTTCATGTAAAGCAAGCCTTTCCTTTCTCGTTTCCTAGAGTTAGTTCAGTGGAGGACACCTGTCAACTATAGTTGAACTATTACAGAATCTGTAATCGTGTCTGAATTTCTTGAAGACTTTTTTCTTATAAGTACATAACGGTCTTTTATATGAGGAATTTAATCCATGTAACTGACTTGTTTAACAATGAAAGGGCAATCATTTTAGCTTCTCTTTTTTTTTTTTAAGCCTTTTGTTTGTTTGCTTTTTGTTTTGTTTTCATTTTTCGAGACAGGGTTTCTCTGTGTAGTTTTGGTGCCTGTCCTGGAACTCACTATGTAGACCAGGCTGGCCTCGAACTCACAGAGATCCACCTTCCTCTGACTACTGAGTGTTGGGATTAAAGGCAACTGCCAACACACCCAGCTTTTTAAAGCTATTTTTAAAGATTTATTTTTATGTATGTGTACATAAGAGTCAGTCATGTATATGCAGGTACATCTAGAAATCAGAAGAGGATGCTGGGATCTTTGGAGGTAAGAGTTATAAAAGGCTGTCAATGACCCAACACGGATGCTGGGAAGGAATTCAGATCAAGTGGAAGAGCAGTGAGTGGTCAACCTCTGAGCCATCTCTCCAACCCCTGAATTTAACTTAAGAGTGAACCACGGGGTTGGAGGTATAGCTCAGTATTTGTGTCTTGCCTAGAGCCCGCTAACACTTGAGTTTGGTCCCTAGCACAACTTTTAAAAGGTGTACCATAGATCTGTCCACCGGCTATCTATCTGTAAGGCAGTCACATTGTGTGGTCCTGTGGCCCGTAAGAAGTACACTTACTTCTGTGTATGCCTGCTCCAATAGGAAAATGCTAACTTATGAGGCTGAATGTACAACTCAGTAGCACACATAAAGCCCTGGGTTCAACCCCCAGCACTAATAATAATAATAATAATAATGTGCTTATATACAATTATATGCACCCCAGAGACAGGGTACCTAACCCTGTGTTCAATCAACTTTACACTTGACAAAGAGGTGAACTGATCATCCTGGGATCAGTTAACATTCTACCAACACCCTTTGGCAAATTGAAACCTGCTGAGCAAATTAAGGCGGATATTTTGTAACTTAATAATCTCAGGGCATATTCATTTTATTTCATTAACAAATAAAGTGAATAAAAGTGAAATAGTATGAGGTGTGTATACGGGCTGGGCCTCATGCAAGCTAGGATCTTCTCTATCTCTGCGATACATTCTTAGTCCCTGTGGTACTTTATCGATTAACATTCTTAAGCATTAAACATCCAATTCATTTTAACATTGCCCAATAAATATGCAGACAAACTAGCCTGCAAGTATCTGAGTCAGGAAACGTGTCTCTAAGATTATCTTTGAAATTCCTTTCAATTCTAAATTGGCGAGTTAACCATAACCTACCTCTCTTTAGCAGTCCACAGCTAATCTGGACTGGAGGGGATGTGCAAAGGCCCACACATAATAAAAAGTTATCGAAAAGCTCCTAGAGTTACGCACGAACTATATATGGAGAAAGAACTAAACTCTGGGACATCACCGGCATGAACGAAAGCTTTAGTTTGAGAGCTTGAGAAATCCGAGTTAACCAGTTCTAATAAACCCCTAGCCTAGTAAAAAGTCAGCTCCTCTTAACTGTACCAAGGCAAGTTGGATTCGAAATCTGACACCCAGATGTGCTTGCCAGATGTGCAAAGTGGGTCAGCACTTCTCAGCCAAGCGACCTTTTCCCTCCAAGTAGGCCGGTTTCAAATCACACCCGCTTCTCTAGAAGGAAGCGCGCCAAGATCCCCGGGCGTGGGAAGGAGGGCGGTCATCGGCGCTCACTGGAGCACGGGTTGAGGACCTTCAGCCGCCTGGTCGCGGGGGTACCGGGTCCCGCCACCCCAAAACGCACGCACTCACCCACAGGCTGCTGAAGTAGTCGAGGCCGCGGCAGATGAGCGCGCCCGCGTGCGCCAGCAGCACCTGGACGCCCAGGTAGCTGCCCAGGCAGTAGAGACCGTAGAGCAGCGGACCCCCCGCGCCCAGCAGCAGCAGCAGGCGACGGCGGCGCAGCGCCTGCTCGCCCAGGGCCTCGACGCCGTAGTCGGCGAAGCAGAGCGGCAGCAGCAGCGCGGCCAGCACGATGGGCGTGTGCGCGCGGTGCAGGCGGCGCAGCCACAGGCGGCCCAGGCGCGTGAGCGAGCTCTTGAACGGGTGCAGGAAGGTGCCGCACAGCACGGCCCAGAGCAGCGGCCGCAGGAAGGCCTCGAGGATGAAGTACACGAGCACCGCGGCCCCGCAGCACAGGCACACGAACAGCACCGCGCCCGTGTTGTAGAAAGCCTGTTTGATGGGCTTATCGAAGCGCAGCGCCAGCGCCGCCGTACGCGGGGTCTCGCCCGGTCCCGCCGCGCGCGGGACCCGAGGCTCCGGCCGGGGAGAGCCCCGCGGGCTGGGCGCTTCGGGAGCGCAGCCACGGTCGGCCATCGCGCCTCTGCCTGGACCGTGGGGCAGGGCTGCGGGCTGGAGGAGGAGCGCGGGCGGAGGCGGACGGTACCGCGAGGGCTTGTGGGGTTTGTAGTACCTAGGCTGCGGGCAGAGCATGCGCTAGAACCCAGGAAAACTACAACTCCCAAGAGGCTGAGCGCAAACGCCTCCGCCCTCGGGCCCAGTGGTCCCCGAGGGACCAGGTAACAAGTTTTGAGACGGTCCCAGAAAACGAAAAGTAGGGGGACGCAACATTACAAACCCCCTTCTCTGATTGATGACAACTTTTCCGGAGGCAGGATCCCAAAAGAGACGCTTTCAGAGATGGAAAACACAAGCTCTGCCTTAGGCTTTGGAAGTATTTCTAAAAACACCAATGCACAGACTTAGTTTTATTGATTTATTTAATAAATACTTATTTTTAATCGTGTGTATGCAACGTGTGTGGGTGGCCAAAGAAGCCAGAAGCGATGGATTCCCACAGCTAGAGTTACAGGTGGCTGTGAACAACTTGACTTGGCTGCTGGGAATAGAACTCGGGTCTTCTGGAAGAGTAATACGTGCTCTTAAACACTTTAAAGTGCTCTCTTGTGGATATGGCAGGATTTTAAGCAGCTGTTGCCGTGTGACAGTCTCTAATCTAGGATGTTGGCTCCTATCAACTCATTTTATCCTGAGAACATCCCTCCAGAGATGTTGCTAGTCTTGTTTTGCAAATAAGGCACAGAGAATTTTGCAGAACAATCGCAGAGAAGTTAAGTACCTGGCCTCATACAGCTGCCAAGTGGGTGAGGGTGGTGCTCACACTACGAACCCTTATTCTGTAGCTCTTACGTTCTATGCTAACTGATCTGAACAGGGGATCCTTTGGCTCTGTAAAGCTCTGTAGAGAACCATAATGTGCACCCACGGTTAACTGTTTCTAACACAGAGTAGGAGCCTTTGGGAGCAATCCAAATGCCTCAGAGTATGTGTTTAACTGCCACTATTTGCTCCCCACTGAAGTGTTCTCTCTGGCAAGGAATAATGGACATCATAGTTCTTTTTTTTTTTTTTTTGCTGTTGTTTGGTTGGTTGGTTGGTTTTGGTTTTGGTTTTTTCGACTTAGGGTTTCTCTGTGTAGCTTTGGAGCCTGTCCTGGATCTAGCTCTATAGACCAGGCTGACCTTGAACTCACAGAGATCTGCCTGCCTCTGCCTCCCGAGTGCGAGTGCTGGGATTAAAGGCCTGGGCCACCACTGCCCGGCTTTTGTTTGTTTTCAGGAAATCATAGTTCTTACTACAGGGTCGTTGTGGAAAATAAGAGCAAGAACTGGGCAATTCAGGGCGCCTCTGTCCTGACGAAAACCTCTTGGAATTCAAGCCTGCTTCCCATAAAATACTCCAAACAGCATTTTTCTTTGAGAAAGACACTGAAGGAGACAGAAAGGGAGAGCAGGATTGAGAGAGGGGAAGTCAGGAAAGAGGAGAAGCTGGTCTTTACTCCTTAGCTGGGTACTCAATGTGGGAGGTTTCCACCATAAGAGTTAATAGCGCCTGTTTTCAACAAATTTCCATATTAATCTCAGCATGAAATTTCTGTTTCTCTTTCTGTTCTAATGTAAATAAGGTAGTTTTCACATGAAGAAATGTTGCTAACTAGGTCCTAGAGATAAAAAGGATTCGCTAAGTGAAGAGAAAAAGAAAAGCCATTCCTTTCTCCTTTCCCTCTTGCTTATAGATTTTGGTCCCCTGGTTCTCCGTGTCTGGGTCTTGTCCTCTGGCTCTGCAAGTGTTTGCTTGAGTTGTGCTTACTGAGCTACTTAACTCCTTTGTTCAGGCCTCCTGAGATCACCACCGCAAGTTATAGTCACATTTGCCATCAGTGTGCACAATCATTGACTTGAGCTGCTCTTTATATAACAAGGCATCGCCTTCACCCCTGAAAAGGATTTGGGAGTTGGGGGGGGGTGTTTCGCATTTGTTCAGAGCCAAAATCAACCATCCATACCACTCTGCGGCTCAAAACCCACAGAATCTAGTCTATTGTCTGTTAGCCTAAGATGACCTCTGCCACTCCATGCCCCAAATTTCTGACCCCTGCAGAGCCAAAGCAGATCTGGATCCCATTCAGAATAGAGGAAGAAATTCTTTCTGCACAGTTTAGATAACCTGTGATTTGTGCCTGACTTCCCATCTTCTAACAAAAGGGGCTCAAAATGCATCCAAATGACTCCTCAAACCTGCAATGCTCGCCAATTACAAAAGTTAAGTTCCCCTGAAAATTAAGTCACATGACAGACTCTTAACCAATGGATGCAAGGCCTGTGAGTGTTAACTGAATTGTGTGTGGGGGCCCCAGTTCAGCAAATGGAAGAGGCTCTGCCATGGTACTGTACTCTGTTCCCAAGTCTAGTCTCAATGGAAAGCAGACTTGCTGAGCCTTTCAAAGTGGTTCTGACTGCCAACCAGAACTGAGAAGCATCATTCGGGATTTCCAGTGAAGGAGAGAACTCTCACAGAAACGAAACCAAAGCAGTGAAAAATGAGAAGTATTTGTATGGCCTCCTGGTTGATGTATCTGTCCCCTACAGAGCTCCTAGAGAACAGGGATTGGGCTTCCTTCAATTCTGTGTGTCTAGACGTGACACAGCAAACAATATTCATAATCCAGAATAGAAGCTTGTTGGATGGGGGAGGCCGCTAGTTTGTTCTGGGCCACTTAGCTCCAAAATAATCACACAGAAACTATATTAATTAAATCTCTGTTTGGCCCATTAGCTCTAGCTTCTTATTGGCTAACTCTTACATATTAATTTAACCCGTCTTCATTAATCTGTGTATCGCCATGTGGCAGTGGCTTACCAGCAAAGTTTCGGCATGTCTGACTCTGGCGGCAGCTCCATGGCTTCTCTCTGACTCTGCCCTTCTTTCTCCCAACATTCAGCCTCGCTTTCCCTGCCTAGCTAAGTTCCGCCCTGCTATAGGTCCAAAGCAGTTTCTTAATTCATTAATGGTAATCACAGCACACAGAGGGGACTGCCACATCAGGAGCTCAATGTGTACCAAGGAGGAGAATAAATAAGGGGTATCCTTTCCCAGCAGCCTGTCTGTGCTTACTGCATGATACTGAAACCTTAGTGCGGTGGTCCTCAACCTTCCTAATGCTGCGACCCCTTAATACAGTTCCCCATGTTGTGGGGATCCCAACCATAAAATTATTTCATTGCTACTTCATAACTGTAATTTTACTACTGTTGTGACTCGTGATGTAAATATTTGATATGCGGGATATCTGATATGTGGCACACACCCCCCAAGGGGTTGCAACCTACCATCGGTTGAGAATCACAGCCCTAGAGCATTCCTTTGGTTGCATGCAAAGTTAAACAATTGAGATATAGAACTCTAAAGTTGGTGGGAGGGAGACACAGCAAGAAAAGGCCACGCCCTGTGTTGAAGATGTGCAAGACTGAATGCTTGACGAGAACACTTGACAAGGACTTTGCGGCAACAGAGTGTTAGAACTGCAGATTTAGAGCCAAATTATCGAAAGCTATTTTTAGTGCTCCCTTTATAGCCGTGTATTGCCCACCCCTGTCTAGCCTAATATCCTTTTGACCATCAGATAAAACCTTTAGCCAGGAGTGGTGCACGCCTTTAATCCCAGCATTCCGGAGGCAGGGGCAAGCGGATCTCTGTGAGTTCGAGACCAGCCTGGTCTATAAGAGCTAGTTCCAGGACAGGCACCAAAGCTAGAGAAACCCTGTCTCAAAATAAATAAATAATTAATTAAAAAAAAACTTTAAAATGTATTTTTGGCAGCCCACTAGCTTTCAACCCATCCAAAAGCTAAGAATGTCATCAGAGAGTAATTAAATACATAGCAGAATTTTCCCTTCTTTGATATAACTTACTTGCCTATAGCCCTACTAAATGTTTTTGGTTAATGCCTTAATTTATGGCTTTCTTTGTCCTTTAACTAATAAAATCTCTTGTAACCACTCCCATGCTAGACTATGTCTCTTGGAGCAACCTGAATACATGTTCCTAGACCACAGTCACTCACATTTTGCTTAAGAAAAAATTATGTCTTATTCCTTTTGAAAATAGTGCTGTGTTGTGGGTTGATAGGACCTAAGAACTAAATTTGAAAAAGGGACCCAAGTCCACTCAAATCTCAACTTCATGGGACATCAGCTCTAGGGTAGCGCTTCTAAAATGCCATACTTCTTAGATTCTCTTTGGTGGCATCACATGACTCAGAGAAGACTAGCTGCCTGGGCACCCCGGATGCAGTGGAGGACCCTGAGACCAGGCTGCACTTGACCTTCCAGTTACATGAATCAAGGAATTTTCCCATTGTGATATCTGTTCCAGTTACTGTTTTTAGTCCAGGACATGGTGAGACCCTGAAAGTAGCTCTCAAAATGCTTCCTTGCCAAGAGTCATCTCTTGCTGTCCCAGACACTCACCTTTATGGATACAGCAACCTCCAAGGTCGGCATTGTGTCTCTACAAACATGTTCTCCAAGCGCGTCTACAAACAGGTGTCCTAATTACTTACTTGTGCTGCACAGCACTGCCCTCTACCCTCGGAGGAGAACAACCACCATCTTCATAAGACCACAGTTAGGCGTGTTGTCTGATGACATTCCCTCACTGAAGAATGGGGGGAGGTGTCACTCACCTGAGTGTCTAGCCATTTTCTGCTGCCATTTGTGTGCAATTCCGCCCCAAATGCTCACAGTCTCCCAGAGGAGCTAGTGTCTAGGCTGGGGAGGTTCATTGAGAGGAGCTTCATCTGCACAACCATTGTTCATTCTGGATGCCGACCCTCCAGTTCCTCACCCACACTCCCGCTAGTAACCCTTCACCCATGCTTTGTAAGTAAGCCCAATAAATGTATTGGTTACCAGGGTGAACATCAGAGAACTAGAACACTGATTTGTCTTTGGGGCCTTATGGGGAAGGGGTGGGGCAGACATTCCTTATACACTCAGCCAGGGAGAAAATTCTCAAAACAAGTTGGTTTTGTACAAAGTCCATAGGATACTTAGAATGTTGTGTGTTCACATCTACATATGCCCAGCACAGGAGAGATCAACATGCATTCAGTTTCCTGAGCTGCCACTTTCTGTCTGCATGGTTGTGAGCGAGTCGTACAGCATTTCAAAGCAAGCAAGGGAAGGATTACCATAAATGTCCTTGCCTGGTGGCTCACAGGCTTCAGAGGAATAACTAACTGATACTTTCTCTGAAATGGTTGACTATTGCGAGTAAGGGATCAGGATTTGGAAAGCTGGGCCATGCCTTCCTTGGCTGTGTCCCTACAACACACGAAGGCTGAGGCTTCCCAGTGGCATAAACACCTAGCCTTCCACTGTGACTCTGAATAAGACTGAAAACAGAAAATGTTGGGTGCATTCCGAATTGCCCAGACTCATCCCTCTTTAGCGCTAAACTATCTTTTTTGCTTGTTTGTTTTGGTGGGGGGGGGGGCAGTATGTGTTTGCTTGTCTAGATAATGTCTTGCTACACAGCGCAGCTAGCCTCAAACTCAGGATCCTTCTGCTTCTGCCTCCTCATGCTGAGATTACAGGTGTTATCTAAACCTTACAATTGAAGACCTGACGCCTTGAACCCTACGTGTTGCACAGTTAGTTGTACACCTGGCACTATGATGATGTCACCTCAGCCTCCCCAGGTCTCTGGACCTGCCTTCCATTCCAGGCACTCCAATCCATCACACTGCAGTCAGTATGTTCTTTTTAGGACACAAACTGACCTCTTGCCAAGCCTCTTTATCCCATGTAAGGGCATCTGAGCCCTTCACTACAACTTGAAGGTCTTACGTGATCAGGCGCTGGCTCGCTCTACCTCCTCTCTTTACTCTCCACCTGGCCCTTTATCTTTCAGTTTTAGGAAGGAATGAAGAACGGTCTTCCAGAGACACCCTGACCCTAATATGCCCCACCTGTAAAATGTGTGGCCCACTACGGCAAAGAGCACTTTGCAGCTGTAACTAAGCTAAGGTTCTTGAGACGAAGGGAACATTTCTAGGATATGGTAGAGAGGGGCTAAATATAATCACAAGTATGTCTACCAAAGGAAGAAAGGGAGATTAAACCACACAAAAGGAGATGGTATACCGCATGCCATAGAGTCAGAGCTCAGATTGGGAATGCTGGAACCTATCAACAACTAGAAGAAACAAAATCTAAGTCTTCTGTGAAGCCTCCGGAAGAAAAATGCCCTGCCGACATCTTGATTCCACTGAGATCTCTGGCCACCAGAACAGTGAGACAATACATTTGTGTTGTTTTAAGTGACCGACTTTGTGGAAATCTGTTGCAAATATAATAGCCTTGTCAAATGCAGGTGGAGCCTAGTACGCGTCCTGCTAATCTTTCTCCTTGCATTGCCCTCCCCTTTCTTGGAGATGCCTCTATCTACACTGCCAATTTTGGTCCATCTCTTTGTCTTAGTCAGTTTGGGCTGCTATCCCAAATTACACTAAACTAAATGGCTCAAATAGTTTAGAAGCTAGGGGGTTTGAGACCAAGGAACCAACACAATCAAGTTCTAGCGAGGGTTCTCTTGTCCCTAACCCCGTTTTGACACTAATCCCATCAACAAAGACTTCCCCAGAACCACCTAGTCATACACACACACACACACACACACACACACACACACACACACACACACCTGTATGTTGAATCCCCAACGGCTATCACAGTGGAAATTATAACTTCAGCATAGAAATACCAAGGGAATGAACACAGTCCTTGCACAGCTTATATTTTAACTCAACCTCAGTATCCTCACCTTCATTCCTGGTTGCCCTCACGCTCAGAGAGGACCCTGGCTCTAGATTTCAACTGCGTGAGAGCTTCCCCTTACCAGTGTAGCCACTGTATCTTCTCAAACCAGTCCCTCAAGACTCAGTAGACTCTACAGCTATACTCTACCTAATCTTTCTTTTAAAACTACGTTTAGTTACTTAGTGTGCACACATACAAGTGCATGGAGGTCAGAGGACAACTCATGGAGGTTAGTTCTCTCCTTCTACCATGTGACCTCTGGGGATCAGACTGAGGTCATCAGGCTTGGCAGCAAGTCCACTTACCCACTGAGCCATCTCATCAGACCCTCTACTTATTAAGGGGTACTATGGTTTAGTTATCATTAAGGACTGTAAGTGAAATTCCTAAACCCAGATACATGCAATGAAGTAGTTGATACACTTGAAACGGGAATCTACATCACCATTTACTGCTTGATAAGGTACCAGAATGAAGCTTCCGCAAAATGAGTTTTGTATATTGCTTCCCTACAAGGGCTTTCAGGTAACTAAAGCAATAGGGTGCTGCGGGAGCTCCTTCCACTCCTTCAGCCAATAGCCTTTGAAATACCATCCCACTGGGGCGTGATCTCTTTCACTTTAAAAAGCAGCAGCAGCCCTCCTCTTGCTCTCTTGCTTTGGACTCCGGTTCTTACGACTAGACTCCTCTCCTGGTCATGTAGAGGGCTGTTGTCTAGGACGGTGTTCTGTAAGTTTTTTCCTTTAAAATAAATAACCCTTTTATCAATAATAATCCCAAACTGGTGTGGGATTGTTTCGTGCCTTAATAGGGTTTTCCTGTTTGTCAGACAAGACAGGTTGCCACCTTTCTCAAGATCTATAAGGATTCAGGGAGAAGGAAGAAACATTTTACAATTAAATAACACACAAAGGAAAAAATAATGGAAACGTGCAACAGAGCAAAGCAATAAGGAATTATAAACTAGTTTTAATTACATCAACAGGAAGAATTCAAATTATGTTGAGAGTTTACGCCTTTAAAGTTTAATCCTGGTTAATATATTCTGAGTATAACTTAATCCTCTAAAGATAAAAGTATATGTGATTGCCAGTGAACAGAATAATCATTTCAGTAGCAGTTAGGAGTGTTGCTACAATTACTTTACATAAATAGAAACTCAGATCTTTATTAGTAATGTGGCACACACCTTGAGAGTAAAAATCCACATAGGACAGGCTTATAAATATACATTTATATATAATCTCAAAATCAATCACAATTGAACATTAGATACACAACTTTTTATAAAACAAATATAACCCATCAGTGTCTATTTAAAGGCATAGTTTTAACAAAATAGTATTTTGTAGACAGTCTCAGAAAAACTATATTAGTACTTCTGGAGCCAGATTGTTCCAGCATGTCAATGCGCCAGTGGGAATAAGGCATGTGGAGAAGCTGCGTTCACTCTTCCGGGGTGGAGGGGTCAGGGCATTCTAGGCAAGAAAGCCGGAAAGACTCTAGTGACCTGGGTGAATGCCACACCCACTGAGCATTCAGCAACCTTAGAGATGATTACATTCCAGAAGAATCAGACTGGGTGGTTACTCACCTAATAGCAAATATTTGGAAGAAAACTGAAAATATTACCGAATGGTTGGTGTATTCTTAAATGGGACACACCCCCAAGGCTAGGAGATTTACATACATTTTTCCATTGCCAGGCATATTGAGACTCATATTTCCTTAACTACTATTTTCATTAAAACAAAATTATAGGCAAGTCATCTGCTAAATTAAAAACCCAAGGAAATCAAACTTGAAACTAGACAATTGCTCACTGAATAGTAGAATAGAATAAGAAAACTAATGCAACTTAAAACATGTGTAGGTTGCCATGAAACATGCCTGTTACTTAACTAACGTGAGTCTTGGCTTCTTAATGATACGGAAAAGTTAAATTAAGCAACAATGCATATACATTCTTAACAATTCATATAATGGTGAAGAGTAGGCAAGGCTTAGTAAGAGATCCAGGAATCCTTCCTACAAAGTAAATTGCTAAAAATGCAAGGTAAGTATGTCTGTAACACATATGATGTTTTATCTCTGGGTTTGAAAGCATACAAGAGATCAGAAAAAGAACTAATAGTGTGTGTGTATGTGTGCATGTTTATGCATAAACACACCCCCATCTGTCACATATGTACAAAGTGTATATACATATAAACAAATTGAAAATAATCAATCTGTTCACTAAATATGCAGTTCTGTTTAGAAAGTAAGGATGTACAACTACAGTCACCCCAGCACACGGCCTAGGATGCTGGCTCTCACACATTGCTTCATTGTATGAGACAGACCTGTCACATGTATAAAAGACTCTCATGCCCTTGTGCTAATTTTGAAAAATTTCTACACAGAAATAAATTACTCTAAAGCACAGAAATGTGCAGCGAAAGAGCAGCTCAAGAGTGAAACATGTTAGCGACGGCCAGACCTCAGGGAAAGCAGAGCTGAGCTTACTGTCACCTCGTTTGTGCCAACTCCGGGAAACATACTAGGACACAAATGTGTAAGGATGCCACTATGCTATTCATTTATAACAGCAAACCAATTATAAACCGTGTTTAAGCGACGTTTTCACTAACTCTGATATTTTTACAACTAGCTAACAATATGTTACTAGTGGTAGGACTTATGACGACTAGACAGACAGAATGCCCATGGCTAAGTCACTGTGAGAAAGCTAGAGTCTACAAGCCCAGCCCAGCCCACTTCCTGTTGTTCTTCAGCCTGCAAACTAAGAATAGGTTTTTCCTTTTCCAAAAGCTTTTTATAACTCAGTATAACATTTTGGCATCTGCAAAGTATATGAAGTTCAAATTTCAACTGTTTTTTTTTAAGAATTTATTTATTATGTATACAATATTCCTCCTGCATGTACAAGTCTATGCCAGAAGAGGGCACCAGACCTCATTACAGATGGTTGCTGGGAATTGAACTCAGAACCTCTGGAAGAACAGCCAGTGTTCTTAACCTCTGAGCCATCTCTCCAGCCCTTCAATTGTTTTATTAATGTTCAGCCATACTTCTTCACTTATGAACTGTCTGTGGCAGAGCAGAGTATCTGGGACCCCTTTACAAAGAAAATTTAAGAAATCCTGGGATAGAGCCAAGAATGGCATCCAACTTCAGCACTAATGTCACTTAAGACAAAACCCTGAATAAAGACAGTAAACTTGGATTGCAAAAATAGTATTAATATAGAATGGAAATCCATCCCTCAGTTGTCAAACTTTCTGATTTCTTTAAGAACAAAAGCAACTAACAGTAACAGAATGCAGCTTCTGGACTTTGGGTGCATGCTTAACTACAGTGGGTCAATAAAAGCACATGGAGGCCCATGTTGTAAGACAGACCATGGTTTAAGAAAGTCATGTTTAAAAGTCAGCTAAGACAAACGCATTCTTCCAATCATGTCCATTTGACACATTAGTATGAAAAACATTAATAGTACTAAAAAATGAGCTGGGGATGTAGCTGGGTGGTAGAACACCCCGCGAATATGTACAAGGCCTTGGGTATGATCATCAGTACTGACCAAAAAAAGAAAAAGAAAGAGAAGAAAAGAAGAAAGGAAGGAAGGGGGTAGGAAGGAAAGAAAGAAAAAAAAAGTACTAAAATGACTGGAAAAAATAATCAAAAGGTTTTAAGCAGAAAATAAAGTGATACAAAACCACTGTGTCAAGTTCCTCAAACACAGCTGTAAGAAGTGCTCATTTTCACTGAACTACTAGGGGGCAGGCGAGGTGCCCAGCTGATTTGAGTATGAACAGCAGGTTCTACTTAACGGAAGTTTTAAAGACTTTGCATGAGGCATAGGAAGTCATATCGGCTCCCTCGTCCCTGCTGCCTCTTGCACGATAAGTGCATTGAACTAGCGTCTCTAAAGTCTGGCCAGCACTGGTAAGCTCGCCAGAAGACCGACCTCAACTCTTCCTTCTGCAAAGCTGGACTGACAACAGATGCTTCCTCTGGCTGGTAGGATTGAAAGAGTCATCCACATGGAGCACTTCCAACAGCGCTACATGCTCCTGTCTGCCGCTCGTGTTTCACTTGGGCATCTCACCAAGAAGCACTGACAGCTTCTCCCTCAGGACAGACACTGTAGAAAATGAAACCGTATTGTCAGACCTGGGGGTGCATGCTTGAGATAGCAGCAGCCAGGAGTCGGGGGGCTCAAGAATGATGACTGAGAGGCCCTGTTGAAAAAGAAAGAGCACAAATAGAGAGAAGAATAGGAGTTCCTTTAGATTAGGTAAGAACGGATGAATTCGAAGTCTACAGGGCTTTCACTTCAGCATGTCTATCAGTGGACAGATCTCTGAGATGACGGTCAGCTGTTTGTGGCACATGCCTTGTCTGTAAATCCTTATTTCAGGACAACGATTATTGTTCAAAGAGCCAACTGATGTCCACTGAAAGGCAAAACCACACTGCCACTGAGGATTCTGTCATTTATGTTTTGGAAGACACAGTTTGATCATGAGCAGGACATATAAAAACACTGGCTAGCTGGCTACAGTCCATAAAAGAGATTCCTCTGGCCCAAGTAAACTCGCAGTATCGAGACAGCTTTGTAATTCAGTCCACCAGTTTTTTGAATACCTACCAAGAAGTAGCATCGGTTACAAGGATGAGGAGAGAAATGACTCCTAATGGAAAACCCAGCATGCTAGAGGAGGGCTGAGTCACTCCTAAAACCACGCAGTCCCCAAGACTGGAGGAAGAGATAAGAGTTAGGGCCTTACAGATGAGCTCATCATCTTGGAGGGGGCGGGAGGGAGATGGGGAAGACAGGGACAGGACAGGTGAGAGAGAGCAGGTTGGAGGAACTCAAGGTCCCTCAGACTCTCTGGGACAGGCAGTGGCCCTGAAGAGGCAGAAACCCTGGAGTTTAGTAGAGTCGCTGCATGTCACTGTAAGGGCAAGGATAACTCTGAAAGTTCCAAGCGAAAATACACAAAGCTGGTCACTAAAGTCGAAAGACTATGAAACAGTTACTTGATTTGAAGCATAAGTGGAAGGGAAACGCCACTCGCTCCCACTATTAACTGAAGTCTCTATTAGCTCCGCGATTTATACATCAACTACTATACACATAAAGGATATAAAAATATTGGGCTTCTTATTTACAACACAGGTGTCTCTATATACTCCCAACCCTCACTCCTAAACCAACTACTAACCCTGAGAAACTGGTATACTGGCCATGCTTGTGCCAAGCCTGACCAGGATCAGAGGGCTTCGTGAAAGGCAGTTGTCATCGGGTGGAGCCACTGGCTTGAACCTTGAGTTTGAAACTGGGTGTGGGCAGTGTTGCGAAGTAGTGATACATACTTTATTTCGGCGCCAGTCCAGAAGAATCTGAACATTCTCCCTACAGGCAGACGTTCACCTCTGACATGAACTTGGGACTTAGAAACCATAGTCCGGTGTCACTCAACTATAAAGTTGGAGCCGGCCTGGAAGCAACGGGAACAAGTCAGAGAATTCTGAAAAGCCGCGGTGGCAATGGCCCACAGTTACCTTCTTCTAGGTAGGCTGCCAGCATAGGTATTTAGAGACTATCAGGCTCTTATAAAAAAAGAAAACATAGAATTGAACATTTTTAATGTACACGCTTAGTGAATTTACTTTAGGGTCCCTCCTCCCATTTTTGCTCCTGGTGTCTTTAAAAATGTTGTGTTTTCCTTAGGATGACTTGTCTGTCCTAATGCATATTTAATTATACTTAATGGATGCCGACTTGAACACCACCGTTGGCTAGAGCCACCCATGAACACCTGCAGTAGCAGAAGAGAGCAAATTCTAATTGCTAAGAATTCTCCTTTTTTTTATCATTAAGGTAATTTTACATCTTCAGGAATATTCACAGCTCTATTTTCATCTTTCCTAACAGCAATATAAAACTGTTTTCTCATAACTACTTGCTAATTGAGAAGATACTTTAGATAAATACAAATCACTGCTTATCACTATAATCTCTCCCATATGCCCCGTCCACTGTGTGACTATCTAAAAGCATTTAGCCTCCACAGAAATGTTCTCAAGAGGCTGCTGATGCACTTGTGACATCCTGTGAAACTCTCCACGGCAACATGCCAAGTAACCCTCTCGTACAGTACCGCTCGAAATAGACTGTTGGAAGACACACTTTCCACATCTAGCTCTTTATCTCCCTATTGTGTCAGCTGATCGCACTAGCCAAGGCTGTGAAAGGTGTAGGCCAACAAAAGGCAGCCTTTGTCTGGGTTTAAATCCCAATCAGTATGACGACATTCTCAGTTTTACCAAGTCAATGCACAGACACCGTAAAGCTCAAATAGAAAACATATTTGAAGTGTTCGCAAACGGTTTAAATACTTCCCGAAAGCAAGGTTGCCTTGACAATCCTGTTTGACTAGGAGAAAAGCTTGTTCTTTTTTTCCCCCCAAAAATGTTGAAATCATGACTTGTTTTTAAGTAACAGAAGCTAGAATAATACAGGCGATATTGAAAAATATATACTGAAGGCTTGCTGCTCCATCTAGTCTGTTGGCTTTGTAGCTGTGGCTAAGGGGTTCCCATCAGCAAGTAGAAGGTCAGGGCGACAATGAGAAGCAAACAAAACGGAGAGGAGAAGGTCTGGTAGGCAGCCGATGGCATGAAAATGTCTTCGTATTTATAAATACTGACAACGCGCTCTGAAGTTGGTGGGGAGTCTATGTCGTGCCTGGTGATGGAGCCTTTAATACAGAAGCAGAGTGAGGGCCAATTAAACGCAGCACAGAGTTAAAGACAGAAACACTACAGACAGACTTTCACTGCTGAACACATATACAGTGCTTAAAATGTGGAATCATGGATTAAAATCATCAGCAGGGTTCTCTGCAATTGCTCAGACCACAGAGAACACAGAAACCATTTATCTTTACTCCCAAAGACAGTTCTTATGAATCTGCAGACATTCCCTCCCAAATCTCTCTCTCTGTTCTGTGGCCGCCAGTTTTAATATTTATATTTGCACCAACTATATGGATTTCTATTTGCCTCTAACAAATTTAAACTCCTCAATAGCAGATAGTGTAAAATCTTTAAATTTTTTAAAAGATTAATTTTAATTTTAATTGTGCGCATGTGCAGGGGCTAAAACAGGATGCTGGATCTCCTAGAGATGAAGTTACAGGTGGTTGTAAGTCACCTGATAATGAGTACTGGGAACTGGACTTGTGACCTCTACAAGAGCAGGGTGTGATCTTAACATCTGAGTAACCTCTCCAGTCTCAGGGGGAAAAAGAAAACTATATTTTTAATACAAGCAGCAAATTTTACTAATTTTGCGTCCTCAAATCTTTGGTGGAGCAGTGAACCCAGGGTTTCGTGCATACTAAGCAAATGCTCTATCACTGAGCTACCTCCACAGCCCCAAATCTTATTGATATGTATCAGGAACTCTAGTCCAGACCAAAGACTCCCATACAAATGGAAGAGCCCTCTTTCATTGTGGACTATTATGAGCTAGCCAGCGTTTGGCTCGGTAGATGTCTCAGAAGATAAGAGTGTTCTACAAGCCCGAGGACATGAGGCCCTAAATTTGAGTCCTCAACACCCATGTAAAAAGCCAGGCATGGCTATGTGTGTGCATAACCTGAACACTGGGCAGCAAGGGTATGCATCTATAACCTGAGCACTGGGCCATCAAAGACAGAGAGAGTGGCCAGCAGCCCAGCATAGCCCAAAAGGCAGGTTCCAGTTGAGTGAGAGACTCTATATCAAGAAATAAGTGGGCACTTTAATCCCAGCATTCAAGAGGCATTCAAGAGGTAGGTGGATCATAGTGAGTTCCAGGACAGCTAGGACTATGTGAAGAGACCCTGGGGGGGGGGAGCAGAGAGTAATAAAGGAAGACACTTGATATCTTACTCTGACCTCTAATCACCCATCTGTATGCTCACACTAATGTATCACAAGGAGAGGGCAGGATAGGACAGGAGAGGCGAGGAGAGACTTCCCTAGCCAAAAGAAATTGGTATGTTGGATATCAGTGATTTTTCTAGAAGAGTGGGGGGAGAACAGTTAGGAAAAGAGAATGACTAAGGTAACAATAAGTCCTTGGATGAAACTTTTCTCGACGTGGCCACCAGAAAAACAAAGGAAGTCCTGTGCAAAATGCTTAAGGGCCGATGACAAGATCAGCAGTGGAGAGTTCGCCTGGCATTCGAGGACCTCAGGTTTAATCCTCAGCACTGAAGAAATAAAACGATAAAAAGAAATAGTAATAAGCCATTTCTTCCACACTAAGTGCTATGGTGCACATATGTAACACATCTGTAGTTGTGACTTCCAGCAAGGCTAAGACAAGAGAACTGCTTAAACCAAGAGTTTCCTTTTTGTTTTTTTTGTTTGTTTGTTTGTTTTTGTTTTTTTGTTTTTTCAACATAGGATTTCTCTGTGTAGCCCTGGCTGTCCTCAAACTCACAGAGATCCATCTGCTTTTGACTCCTGAGTGCTGGGATTAAAAGTGAGCACCACCATGCTCAGCAAGTTTTCCTTTTCTTTTTTTTTTTTGTTGTTGTTGTTGTTTTGTTTTTGTTTTTTTTGTTTTTCAAGACAGGGTTTCTCTGTAGCTTTGGAGCCTGTCCTGGAACTAGCTAAGTTTTCCTTTTCTTAAAAAAAAATTTTTTTTTTTTTTAATGCTTAATGAGGTAAAGTCGATTAGGCACGACTGACTTCCTGGAAAAAAAAATATTAAAGCTGTGTTGGGGAAACAGGCATGATGGGTCAATGCAAAGACTGCCCTAGGGCTTTTTAGTTAGGGTTTTTTGGAGTCTTTGTTTTTGTCGTACAATACTAGAGATTGAACCTGTTGTGTTTTTTTTAAAAGAATGGGTGACCCAGCAGCTTGCTGCAGGTCCCCAGACCACGCGGTCTCTGTGGCGGGCGGGCGGCCACGCGGCTAGTCTCCAGGTCCCCATATGGGCTGTGCGGCGGTACGGACGGACCAAAAAGAGCTGGGTAGGCGCACTATGCAGAGTTAAACATTTATTAGATGGGTGATGGAGGAAAAAGGAGAGAGAGAAGATAAAGAGATAGAGAGAGACAGAGAGAGACAGGGAGATAGAGGGAAGGGGGGAGAGGGGAGAGAAGCAGCTGCTGCTGCCCTGAGAGCGGAAGAGGAAGAGAGGCAGAGAGTTAGGGTCAGAGGCTGGAAGCTGGGAGTGGGCGTGGCCAATAAGAGGCCAGATACTACAGAACCCAGGTCCATAAACATGCTAGGCAAATATCTACCACTGAGCTACAGGCCCAGCTTGCCAACTTTCCTTTACTTTTTACTTTGAGATAGGATCTCAAAAATCTTGCCAGGCTGGCCTTGAAATCACTCACCCCGTAGCCCAAACAAGCCCTGAACTTGTGATCTTTCTTCCTCGGCCTCCAGAGTAGCTGAAATTAGAGGCTGTATCAACAGGTCGAGTTTGCACTGAGTGGGTGGCTTTACAGTCTTTCAGGAAGCTCCACCAGACCCAGCACAGGGAGCATCTACTGCAGTTCCTGCCTGCTACACAAAGTCTCCCAGCTGGCAGGGAGACCCCCTTCTCCACGGGGTCTGTGCTCACCACACCTTACTTGCTGGTCCTTGCCTGGCCTCTTGGGCTATGCCACATACCTCCAGTTCATGGTTTTCTTGAGGGAGATATAATCTCTAGTCCTTCAGGCCTTAGCCCAAAGTTTATGCTAAGAGACAAGACTAGGACCCACAGATGTTAGGGGAACTCCTGAGAAACAAGCACAGCACAGGCCAGCACATGGGGTGGGATGGCTCAGTTTGCCCGAGAACAATGAGAAGAGGAACCTGGAGGAGCTTATCAGGCAAAGCCAGATGAATGTGGAACCCTCCACACCTCGGATGTTAGACTCCAAGAAGACAATCTTCTGAACATGTGAAAGTCCCCATTATCCAAGGTACCTCTCTCTGCTTTCAATGACCATAGTTAGCTGCAGTTCAAAAATGTAGTATGGGATAGCAAGATATTTTGAAAAAGATTGCATTTTATATGACTTTAATATGACTATGTTCTGTTATGACTGCTTTATTAGTATATTATTATTATCTGTTATTATTGTTAGCACCACTGTAAACCTCACACTGAATTCTAATTTACACATTATGTATAGGGGTAAACGTGGAGTTTCAGGTGGACACTTAAGTCCCAGTAACCATCTCCAACAGATGAGGAGGGACTACTATACAGTATTTTTCAATCTGTGAAAGCAATTTCACACAATTATTTTCACCCACTAGTTATAACCTTAGAAAGCAGGTATTATTATTGCCCCCACTTTAGGTATAAGGAAATGAAGTTCAGATTTTAGCTAACCCAGGGGGAGAAGCAGTACTAAAAACACACATTTTCCAATTCCAATCTTATCGTGTGAAATGAATTCATCTCTCCAAGCTAAATTATCATTTATTTCCCAGGATACTAAAAGGACTTGAAGGTAGCATTGCAGATCCAGTGGGGTTACGCTGGGAAACCGGCAAACGGAAAGGTGCCACCAATCTGGAGGCACCCGGACTCTTCCCAGCAGCCAATGGGTGAGAAGAGAAGCGGTGTGTGTGTGTGGGGGGGGCGATTGTGTACTCTCTAAATCAATGGAAAGAAGTCTGGGGGAGGGGGCAGCTCAAAGCTGTCGAAGACACAGTAAAACAGATGTTGAGCTGGGTACGGAGGTATACATGGGAAACCCTAGCCACTCAGGAGGCGGAAGTGGCAGGTTTGCTCTAGCCTGAGCAGCATAGTAGACACCGGGCTCAAAGAAAAAGCAAGGTGGAAAGGTAAAATTCCTAGTGGCCAGAGCGAGAGGATGAGTTCTCTCCACAGGATTGCAAACCAAACATACTTCTACTCTTGGTGAGGCCACTAGGCCCGGTGACCGCGGAGAAGGCTCACAAGACGACCTGACTTCCGCAGCCTCTAGAAGGTCTCTCGTAATTGCCCTTGGGTCTGCGATAGGAAACTACGGGAGAACTTTGCCGCAGGAAGTGACGTCATCCACAGCCCGGCATCATCAGGAACTTGTTAGAAATATGGATTCTTGGCCCCCACCCCTAATGGCCGACGACTTCATTTACCAATATAGCTGGGGGATCACTACGTTACCTTAATATTTGAGGATTAGTGAGCTAAAATATAGGGTATTTTGATTGATTTGTGACCATGGGAATAAAGTAAGAATGAATGCTTACTGCCAAGCTCTAGAGACCCTTGCCTCTTCAGTATTTTCTTATTAAAAACGATGATGAGTAAAAGACTTCACTGACTTTAAGATCTGAAAGACCCAGAATTGAGTTTATTGCTACCATAAATTAGTTGTCTACCACGAGCAAATTTCTCATTCTCTGTAAGCACGAGGGTGATGCTACCTAGACCTCTGCAGGAAGGGGTCAGGAGCGAATGCAAACATCTGTGCTCCACGGCAGACGTGTGATTGCTTCATGAAGCACACCCTCATCCTACGTGATCTCACATTCTCTAGCTGTGCATGTGTGCACTGTGTCAGGCGCCCCTCCCGCCCCCCCCCCCCCGCACTGACAGGTCCTTAGAACTTTCTGAAGGAAGGACTCCTATTACCTTTTCCTTAAAGCCGACCGAGTGACGCTCAGCGAGCATGCGCACGGCAGTGACTGGCATTCAAGGCAGAGGCTAAAACACAGGCTTACCCTGAATGGCTGGACCCCAAGCAAACAGGTAATACCAACTCAAGTGTAGATCCACGATCGTTTCGTCCCTGGGAACGTTCACGGGGCGCTTAAACCTGCAAGTGACACGATTGTTCTCGAAAACCCCTTCTTCGTCTCTGGCAGGATTTCTCTGGACCTCCTTTGCCCACTGTCCCACATTGTAGAAGTGCTGGATGCGGACTCTGCCATTGTCATCATGGACGCAGGCCATGACATCATCACCACCCTAGCAGAGAGAAAGGTTGAGAAGAAAAATGTTAAATGTCTGCCTTCTGTGTACTTTTCACTGAGAAGTATCATACAACCTATTTAGAAAAACCATTAAAAACCCTTAAACCAGGACAGTGAGATGGCTCAGCCAGTAGAGGCAAGGTGCTTGCCACCAAGCAGAATGGCCTGAGTTCGATCCCTGGGACCCATCTGGTAGAAGGAGAGAACCAACTCCTGCAAGTTGTCCTCTGACCTCCACAAGCGCACCATGGCATGCTGTACCTCCCTCACAAATAAATACGTGAGGTTTTTAAAAATCCTTTTTTTTTTTTAAGTCCTAAGTCAGTGAGCAAAGCCAGCATCCCTATGGCTGACATCTGGGGCCTTCCTGCCCCGCCAGCTGGAGGATGGATGCCTGCAGAAGACCACACAAAGCAGCCTGAGGGGTCCCGCCAGGCAAATCCATCCTGAAGCTCATCCTAGCAAAGCAACCAAACAATAGTTCAGTTACGGAAAACTTCCCAGAGGAATTAACTAATCCGTTCAATAATTTAAAAGCCCCAGAAGCTATTACAAAGTGAAGAAGGCTGGAGTCATATGACCACTAAATGCAATGATGTTCCTAGGCAGGATCCTACGGACCAAAGACATTTGGAAACAATGTATCTGACAGGACTATCCTATGGATCGCTAACTCTCTGCCAACTCTCTGGCTTTAATGAGTAAACCATGTAAGGAAAGACAAGGTCCTTGATTTGAAGAAAAACCTCTTAAATATTTAGGGTGAAAAGGTGATGGTATCTGTGATATACCCTCAAAGTTTCCAGAAAATATGAATCATAAGTAATTAATCAGCAGCGGAAGCAGCACTGGGAGAGAAGAACACACGGACAACAAAATGCCACTTGAGAAAATGCTTTGGAACTAGGAAATGGTGGTGACTTCACAGCAGCGACTGTGACTGACGCCACTGAATTATTCACCAGAAAATGGTCAGAAGCGATGCATTTCCTGTACACACTGCTATGACAAAAAAGCTAACAGTTGATGCATCTGGGACAAGAAATGGAGACAAAGATGGGGTAAGGGAGAAGACTTTGGGGAACTATCTCTGTAGCTTACTTGGAGGTTTAATTATTTTTTTTTCTTTAGAACAAGTTAAAAATATTAAAGTGTGGCTGACTGTACAGTTTTGTGGAGGATATGGATAATGGGGGAGGCATTGCCTGGAGCCGAGCCTGTGAGGCATGCCATTTAGATAGGAACCCAAAGTGGCTGTAAAAAAAATAATAAACCTAATTTGAAAACCATTCCATAAAAATTCAAGGTTATTAAAGAGGGAATACACATTGCTCTTATTATACATCACTGAGTTTTTGTTTTTAAATTTAATCCATGCTTCAGTAGAGAGAGGAGAGAGGAAAGGAGGGGCTTCTTTATAAGAACTATCGTGACATTTGAAAGGCTCCCTAGTCTGCCTCTGTTACCTGAGCCTTAAATCAACCCACTCTTCCCTTCCTCCTTCCCTCCCTTCCTTATTTTCAGACAGGGTCTCACTATGTAGTCTCACTATGGTCTTGAACTCATGTTCTTTTTCTTCTTCCTTTTCCTGTTTTCTCCTTTATTGGGTTGATTCTCAGGCCAGGGCTTAGGGTCGGCCTGCAAGGCCCTCAGCACAGCCCCACACCCTGGCCACCAGAAGAATTACAGGCTGATCTCAGGAGCTCCCCCTTCTTAATTGCTTCACACCATAGGGAGAGAAAACCCAGTGAAGCCGTGACAGGGAGAGTGTGCAGTCACTCCACATCCTGAGGTGGCAACAGTTAGGGACTTCAGGCTTTGCCTTCCTGGCATCCATGGAAAAATGGTCCCATCATGTACAGTGCGGGCAGCTTATATGTCGGGGGTGCTGGTGCCAACGGCTTAGTTTCAGGGGTTTAGTCTATTATCATCGTGTGTGTGTGTGTGTGTGTGTGTGTGTGTGTGTGATATGCCACGTGCAGATACCTATGGAGCCAGAAGGGGCATCAGATCCCCTGGAGCTAAAGGAGGTTATTAGCCACCTGACATGGGTGCTGGGAACCAAATTCAGGTCCTCTGGAAGGGCAAGCAGCAAGCACTCTGAATCACTGAGCAATTTTTTTATCCCCAAAGGATGCTTTCCAAACACTCTAGAGGAAGCCCTCCTTACTATGGCCACTGCTGCTGCCTTGGTCTGGGTCTTCTCCGTCTTCTCTTGCCTTTAGTACTCCCTGCTCATGTCTCAAAGTTGGACAGATGAAGAGGAGTGGTTCTCAATTAATGGGCTGAGACCCCCGCAGGGGTCACAGCAGATATTTACATTATGATTATTAGCAGTATCTAAATTACCATTATGAACTAGTAATGAAATGATGTTATGGTTGGAGGTCACCACACTTGAGGAACTGTATTAAAGAGTCTCAACACTAGGAAGGCTGAGGACCCCTGCTCTAAAGAACCAAGACAGCATATGCAAAGGCACAGGTTTAAGGAAGGTTGGCAGTTTGGGAAAAGGCCCCACCTAGTTACCTGGCTCCAAAGGAACCAGGTATCAGAATACAGCAGAGCTGACAAGAGAGACAGAGGTAAGAAGTGGACCACCGCCTGGGCTGCTGGTGCCCATTCCTCTTCTTGCCACTGTTCTTTCTGATGTTCAGGCATTTTCTGGCTAAGAGATACTGTGGAAGATGAAATCAGTTGGACTTGAGCCTTCTCTCCCCAGTAACAGTAGTGGTAGTGGTAGAATAGTTAGATGTGTGCATCATTGCAGGGCCTCCCAGTAGGGGGTGTGTGCTTTCTTCTTGCCGTTTCATTCTGGGACTGGCTGTGTGACACACCTGGAGCAATAGGATGTTGGTAGATGTGACCTGAGCAGAGGTCTGGGCTATCCCTCTGGCTACAATACTGTGATATAATAAGAAATCCTATTCAGTCTCTGCCCCAGTTCCTGAAATGCCTACAAGCCTGCTAGCACAAAGACCGTCCTGTGTGTGCTCACAGCTGGTGGCTAGGGGACCCTATATAGCTTCAGACTGGAGTTGGTTTCCAGAAGGAGGACCAAATGTCATTGGAGGATTGAGAATTTCAGCTTCACCCCACAGTGTCTAGGTTGAATTATCAATCATGAGCAACGGTTAAACCAATATATCTACATAACAAGGCCTTTATAAAACCTCCAAACAGGGTGCTGGAGAGATGGCTCAGAGGCTAAGAGAACTTGCTGCTGTTGAGGGGGCCTGGGTTTGGTTTCCAACAGCTACACTGGACAACTCTCTCTCTGTCTCTCTGTGTCTGTCTCAGTCTCTCTCTCTTACACACACACACACACACACACTCAACACATGCAATTTTCAAAAAAAATCTTTTTAAACAAAGAAGTGCTGGGGACTTGACACAGTTGGTAAAATGCTTGCCTTGCAGTCATGAGTTTGGATTTCCCTAACCCATGTAAAAAGGCAAGTGTGATTGAGCATATCTGTAATCCCAGCAGTGATGAGACGGGCACAGAGATAGGCGGATCCTTGAAGCTCACTGGCCAAATGGCCTCGTCTACTTGCTGAAGCTCCAGGCCAGGGAGAGACCAGCTCAGATAAAAGGTGGCAGGCATCTGAGCAAAGACACCCGAGGCTGTCTTTGACCGCCACACTCAAGGGAACACACACACATGTCCACATCCACACGTACATGTACAACTACATACAGAGACAGAGAGACAGACAGACAGACAGAGATGGAGAGACAGAGAGAAACAGAGACAGAAATAGACAGACACGCATACGTGTGCGCATGCGCACACACACACACATACACAGACATACAAAGACACACAGAGAGAGTTTGTATGATCTTCCTGACTGCTAATTACTGAGAGGACCTTGGAGGATGATACACCCTCAGTAGGCATGGTAGCCCCTCCCTCACTCCCCCATGCCTTCTCTACATATCTCTTGCATTTGGCTCTTCATTTACTTTATTTTAGCATCTGTACTATGAACTGGTGCTGGAATTTGGATGTCAAATGTGTCCCAAAGGCCTCTGTGTTAAAGGTTGTTCCCAGTCTATGGCACTATTGGAGAGGAGTGGGAAATGAGAGGGATGGGGCCTAATGGAAGTAAGTTAGATAGTAGATGGTGTGCTTCTGGAAGCAGACACTGGGACTCTGATCCCTCCCCCATTCAAGGTTAAAAGGTTTCCTCACCTACAGACTTTCTATCACAACCTACTATCTTAGTCCAGGCCCAAAGCAATGGGGCCAAGCAACCACTGATGGAAACCTATCTACCTGTCTGTTTATCTGTTTGTTTTTGCTTATTTGCTCAGTAGGTGGCTATGTTAGGTGATGGAATCCACGGCCGTGTGCATGCTAAGCAAGCAAGTTCTTCCATGCTGAGCTACATCCTCTGCCTTTAAAGCCTTTGGAAAATGAGTTAATAGTAATGTAGAGCTGATTAACACAATGGGCAAATCAAGGAAAGTGATCACCCGAGTTCCGGCAAATTTACGAAACTCAAAAGGAAGTCACAGGGACTCTGATGTGTATAGTCAGTTCGTTAGATTATAACCTGGGACTCGAAATTGCCATCTACAATGGAGCAGTCTTGAACTAAACCCTCACTTTGTAACATCTGACACTCTCCACATAGATTGTGTTAGAACCGACTGAGGTAGAGGACACTATTGTGTCCATTGGAAACTTGCCTGGTGCATGAATGTATGCATGTGTGTGTGTGTGTGTGTGTGTGTGTGTGTGTGTGTGTGTGTGTGTGTGATGGGGTAGAGGAGTGAGAAATATTTGGTCACAGAAGTGTTCTGTGTTGAGTGTGTGTGTATAAATGAAAAACACTTGACTCTCTTACAATGGTTCTTCACTGCTTCCTCTGCTATAAAGAGAACAGGCTTTGGTGGCTGCCCCTTCCAGACTGACTGAAGCATACACAGGAAGTCAAACCCAACTCATGGACTACAGCCCAGCTGAGCCCACAGAAAACAAGCTGAACCCCAGCCAGTCCATACTCATGTGAGCAAGAGACATAAAACAATCAGCACAGGACATGTAGTTTGCAGCATAGTGTGGACAGAGCTGATTACTACATGGAGCACAAGACACCCTGTATTCTTTTTTTTTTAATGATTTATTTATTTTTACTTTATGTGCACTGGTATTTTGTCTGCATGTATGTCTGTGTGAGGGTGTCAAATCCCCTGGAGGTAGAGTTATTGGCAGTTGTAAACAGCCATGTGGGTGCTGGGAATTGAACTCAGGTCCTCTGGAAGAACAAACAGCCAGTGCATTTAACCGCTGAGCCATCTCTCCAGCCCTGACACCCTGTATTCTAACAACCACCAAAGTTTGCTTGAATTAAAAAAAAAGATTTACTTATTTTTATTTATGTGTACAATTACATGTGTGTGCCCGCATGAGTTTATATGGCATATATACGATGTGCATTGTGTGCAGGTGCCCACAGAGGCCGAGGGCATCAGATCCCCTGGAGTTACAAGCAGTTGTGAACTGCTTGATGGAGGTGCTGGGAGCCGAACCCCGGTCCTCTCTCTGCAAGAGCAGTATGTGGTCTTACCTACTGAGCCATCTTTCCAACCTCTGAGTTTTTTAAACTTGCAATTAGAGAGTTGTGAATAGCACAATGCTTCTACTTATTTGATTAATACATTTGCTTCCAAAATCTAAAGAAGAACAGCAAAGAGAAAAGGCAGCTTCTATCATGATTTATGTCTTACCATCTTTTTGTCTGAAGAGAATCCAACTGCTACCCAGCCATCCGTGTCTGCGCTCAGCTCAAACTCCACATCAGCCCCTATCATCCGGTAGCTAAGGAAGTAGTCACAGGTCTCTGCATTACAGCCCGGCTTGCCGTACCTGGAGCATATGCCAAAAGAGACATTATTGCTTCTGCGGAATTCAAATAAGAAAAGAGGGCACGTACTGTGCACCCCAAGGACGCCGAGCCATGCTATTGACTCCATTAGATTGTTGCTTCCCAGGATCTCAGAAACACAGCCTCCTCAGGAAGGACCATGGGTAGGAACTGCTCTACTTTACATGTTAATTGAAGTCCAAAGAAGGAAAGGGGCTCAATAAGGTTGCAAAATGAAGTCAGTGCCTGCAACAGGACTTCAACTGGGTCTATTTTTCAAGTTAAAAATTTGTCTGGTTTTTCTCACAGGTAGTGGTAGCGCACACCTTTAATCCCAGCACTAGGAAGGCAGAGGCAGGCAGATCTCTGTGAATTCAAGGCCAGTCTGGTCTACAAGAGCTAGTTCCAGAGCAGCTAGGGCTGTTACACAGAGAAACCCTATCTCGAAAAACAAAATAAAACAAAAAATTGTCCGATTTTTCTTAATTAAAATGCATACCAAGTATTTTTTCTTATAACTTTTCATAGTTAAAATATCATAGATTTAGAAATTAAAAACAGAAATCTTGAAATTTACAGTATTTGTGTGATGATAAATGGAGCAACTTTCCTGGAAGCATTTTTCTACCGTTGTACAGTGGTGTGTCGGATTGCCCAGTAGGAGCTTTCCAGCTGAGTGTATCTTTATTGACATGGAGTGATGGCCCAGCTCCTGCGATTTAATCTCTTGGCCTGCTGCAAAAGCCACACTTGGACAAATGCATCATGTAAAAACCTCATCTGGGATCCGCTGAACACAAGAATGTGATTTATTTATAAAATGTACTTGGTGTTAATATAATCACAAAGGCGGACACAAAAACATAACAGTAGAAGATCTTTGTCTATATAGGAAGATTCTGCACACATTCATCTTTTAAAAGAGCAACTCCAAGCAGAACACAGAAGTTTCAGATTTCTTACAGAGAAACAAGTGGGATGGCTCAGGAGATAAGAACAGCTGCCGCCAAGCATGGTGACCTGAGCTTCCTCCCTGGAGCTCACATGCTAGAAGAGAAAGGACTCCAGCAAGTTGCCTGGTGATCACCATATGAACGCCATGGCATAAGTGTGTACACTTACCTGTACACGTGTATATGCATGCCCATAAAGACGTGCTCATAAAATAATCAAAATGTAATAACAACAAGAACAACAAAAAACTTTACAAATGGCCAGGTAGTGGAGCACACCTTTAATCCCAGCACTCGGGAGGCAGAGGCAGGCGGATCTCTGTGAGTTCAAGGCCAGCCTGGTCTACAGAGTGAGTTCCAGGATAACCTGGACTGTTTCACAGAGAAACCCTGTCTCCAAAAAACAAAATGAAAGAGAGAGAGAGAGAGAGAGGGCCAAACAAGCCAGTGAACAGCATTCCTCCATGGCCTCTACTTCAGTTCCTGCCTCCAGGTTCCTGCCTTGCTTGAGTTCCTGCACTGGTTTCTCTCAGTGGTGGACTGTGATATAAGCCTTTTTGCCTATGTCTTTATCATGGTGACAGAAAGTGACTATGACAATGTCTTTAAAGAAGAAAATGCCCAAACTGAACACTAGCCAAGCGAGGTGGTGCATACTTTTAATGCCAACATTATGGAGGAACTGTGAGGAGATTATCCATAATTCTAGGCCAGCAAGACCCTGTATCAACAAACAATCACAACCCCTGAACACTGGGTTTCTTATTTGAGTTCTCCATAACCTTGCTGAAGTTACAAGGGGGACAGACCGATGTGCCCACAAAGCAACGCATGAAGGTTGAGAAGCCAGTCCATTTCTGAGCCTTAGTTATCAGAGCCGCAGCTGTACCTACCTAAAGCATCCTTTAGTTCTTCCGCAGTCTTCTACTTTGATTTTGGCAAACGGGTCCACGGGAGGAGCAGTAGGGAAAGGATAGCCTGGGCAGTGAAAATAAACCGGGGTCATAAAAATCCAGTGACAGTCTTTACAATGAGCATTCTAAAAACTGCATTGACGACTTTCTATCATCATTGATAGGTCTTTGATAAAGTTGGAATATCTCCCCTACCGGAGGGAGTCCTTGGGACTTCACCTTAGGTGGGATCTGGAAATAAGTGTGTTCTTACTTCATTTTCAAGCAAGCAACCAGGGACCTTGGGTGGGGACCTCATTCTACATAACCACTGGCTTCTCACTGCCCCCTAGGAGTCAGGAAATCTGAACTTTAATACTTGCACATGCTCTGGAAGAAAGACAGTCGACAGAGACCCAGCCTTTAACTTGCACTAGGGCGATTACACTCATATATAGAATGGATGTTTCTATTTTATCTCTCTGGACTGCCACTTACCCATGTGCTAAGTCCACCCCACACATAGTTTCAAGCATGGTCCATCTGAGATTACTTACACCCTAATGCATTTAGGCACCGTTAGAGAGGAAGGCCATGGAGCCCTCCAGCTCACAGGGGAAGTCCTTTTCACCTAGGCTGTTCACTCCATGTATGCAGGAGCCATATGTGTCTCATCCTGTGTTCTCTGCCCAGCAAGGCATTTGGCACTGGACACTGAATAAATGACTGTCAGTGATGAAATGCAAGCTTCCACAGATATGCCTAGGCAGTGTAAGCCATGTCTTTTCATTTGTAGTGCTTGTGTTCAATAAAGTTTTATGTGGTTAAATTAGCCTTATACTTTTCACAAACATCTCCAGAGTATGCTTCCTGCACAAGTCTGTCTGTCTCTGCTGTCACAGAGTTTGAGCACTGGATCAAATACCAGCTCTCTTTTTATCGTCCCTAAGAAACCAGGTCAAATGCTTTGCCTCTAGTTTTATCTGATTTTGTGCTAAAACCTACATTATTTTCACCACTATTGATCACATCCTGCCTTGGACAGGCTTATTTTTCTTTGTATTTATTGATCAAGCAGCTTATCAGTGCTACAGATTATAGTAAGCATCTTCACTTACGCCCCTACGGTTGTGTGTCACAGAAGTTCCAAGGCTATTTTTTCCACAGACTATTCATCCAGGAATGCAATGACTATTTCCTTACATGTCGCTAAGATTCTAGCGGTGACAATCGCTTCAATGTTACTTCTGACTCAAGTTCTGCATCTTCTTCTTTTGATCTCTTTCTGTGTATGGGGGGCGGGAAGGGGTTGGAGACAGGGTTTCTCTGCAACAGCCCTAGCTGTCCTGGAACTCACTCTGTGAACCTTGAACTCACAGAGATCCACCTGCCTCTGCCTCCCGAGTGCTGGGATTAAGGGAGTGCACCACCACTGCCTGGTTGTCTTTTTGTTTTCTGGTTTTTTTTTGTTGTTGTTGTTTGTTTTTCTTTAAGGAAGACGGGTATCTAGACAGCAAATAAAAGCATATTTTAGAACCGAGTTTATGCAAATGGTCTGAACTAGTTCATTAGGTTGGCAAACGCCTTCATTAACAATGAGTTCCTATCATTTCATATGTCCTAAAATAAAACCAAATAAGAACTTGTGTTCTGTGAGCTGTGCTTACACATTTATTTAAACACACCCCTCCCCAGTTTTGTGGATTAAATTAACGGTTTTGGTGAACATTTTACCACTAGGTTATATGGGTTTTATGGTTGAAGGTCACCACAACATGAGGAGCTGTATTGAGGGGTCCCAGCATTAGGAAGGGTGAGAACCACTGCTCTAGGATCTTGAACTTCTAGTAGAAGGTGAGTCTTTACTCATCAGGAGTCCCTTAGAGAGCACCTGAGTTTGTGCTAAGAGATAATTTGCGTGTAATACACTGGCTTAAATGCTCTCCCAGATTGGGACTGTAAATTGTCTCCTACTGTGGCTTGAATTTGAATGTCCCCACCGGCTCTTTGTTGTTGCTGTCATTGTTGAACACTTGGTCCCTGCTGGTGGCACTGTTTTTGGAGGCTGTGGAAGCTTTAAGGAAGTGAGGCCTCATTGGCAGAAGGAGGTCAGATGGCAGAAGGAGCAGGTCTCTGAAGAACCCTCCCTCCTCTACTTTCGGGTTCACCGTGATAGGACCCGATTCTGCCACTCAAGATGCCTTGAGTAGAGCTGCCCCACCAGGTCTACGCCCCCCTGTAGGACGAAACCATAAAGCTAATTAATCTTCCCACCCTTGAGCTGCTTCTGGTCACCGTGGTCACAGAAAAGCAAATGACACACCTCCACAGGCTTGCCTTCTCCAACTGTGAAAACATCAACGTCTTTACCCGTGTTGGCTCTGAGCTTCTATCTAGGACATTTCTATTGTGCAGCCCAGGAGAGGCAAGGCCAGACTGCCTCTCTAACTGTGCAGAGTTTGAGCGGATTACTATTCTGAACACCGTGGGCTTGCAGTCCCCTGGGCACCACATGATTGACTGCCCCCGTTTCTCCACATCCCAACTCGACATGCTATCATTATTATTTTAATTTGGATTTCCCTAAGCACTGATAGACACAAATGTCTCTTTATATCTGTATAAAGCCCTTGGGTTCCTGCTTCTGTGATGTCTATTTCTGTAACCTCTGTTTCTTTTATTATTTGGAATTCAAATTTGTTCAAAGGAGGTTGTATTTATTTCATAAAATTGTTGGTTCCAGATGTTGCTATTTTTCCTACCACCTTCTCACCAATTTTTTCTATTTACTTGTTTGTTTTTTCTATGATGCTCTTTTTATAGACCCAAATATTTAACTTTGATGAAGTTATCTCTCTCTCTCTCATTTTGTTTTTTCGAGACGGTTTCTCTGTGTAGCCCTTGCTGTCCTATAACAATGTAGACCATGCTGGCCCTTGAACTTACAGAGATCTGCTTGCCTCCACCTCCCGAGTGCTGATTAAAGATGTGCACCACCACCAGGTGCTTTCCAGGCTCTTACGGGATCATTTTCTACCCCACCAGCCTGAGCCATTTCTCTCTTTTTACCTACTAATGTTGTAGCACTGTATCAATAGCACAGTGAGAGCTTTGACCCACTGGGAATTTACTCATTATCTAATGTGAAGTAAGAAATCAATTGTATTTTTCTACACCTATTGATTTGTTTGGGTTTCTTTTTGCTTTATTTTGTAGGGCAGAGACTCACTATGTGTACCCAGATGACCTGAAACTCTCTATATAGACCCATCTGGCTTGGAACTCAGAGAGATCTACCTGTTTCTACCTCCAGAGAGCTGAGATCAAGGGTGTGCGCCACCACGCCCAGCTCTACTTCAGTTGAATCAATTTTTTTCTCAATATAATTTGTGAAACAACTCATGCTTTATCTAGTAATTTATGATAACTCTTTTTCAAGTCACCAGTTCTTTCACGAAACTGATCTCTTCTAGATTTTCTGTTGTTTTGTTTGTAAAATAACTGTGTTATTTTAATTATTTCACTTTGTAATGTATCTAATGATCTAGCAAAGAAAACTATCTCATCAATTCATGGGACTTGATTCTTCCTTACAAAGCACAGAAGTCATGTGTGAAGTTCCCTTCCAGAATTGTACCAGACTTCTGTCTGGAATTGTCTTCCATCTGAGATAAACTGTGTGTACATGGAGAACTGGTCTATTCTTCATAATAATAATAATAATGAAATAATAACCAGGTTATTCTTCTCCAGATCATGACTTGTCTGTTTATTCACATTCTTTATATCCCTTACTAGTTCACCGTTTTCCTCTCTGTAGATAAAATCAGACAGCGTACTCTTTTGCTACTTTGAGCTGTTATCTTGTTTTCCTTTATATTCTCTGGCTCACTGACGCTGGTGAGGAAGGACTTTGGGTTCCTAAACTATTTTAATCTTCTAAAAGCTTTCCTAAGAAGTTCAGCTAAGTAAGGTAGAAAAAAATGATAAAGGCCAGGTAACGGATCATCCTTTGCACAGGAAATGTCCACAGTAGACAAATATTGAGACAGAAGGCTTCATGGTTGCCGAGAGCTGAGGAGGAAACCATGAAACATCTGCGTGCTGTTGGCTCCAGGGAAGCATAGCTTCTTTTCAGGGTGATCAATGAGTCCTAAATATGACTGTGGTAATAGCTGCTGCATTAGCCCTGTGGACATTCTTTAGAGCCACACCACAGCATGCCTTAAATAGGTGCATGAGCACACACATGCCACCATGCGCCTGTGGAGGTCAGAGGACAACTTCTGGGAGTCAGTTCTGGGCATCTAACTTAGGTCGCCCAGCTCGGTGGCAGGTGTCTTTACCTGGTGTGACATCTCACCAGCCCTAATGCCAATATTTTGATATATAACATTTTGGTGGTTCAATTGAAGACTATCATAATTTCCCTTATGGTTTCCTCTTTAGATCTTTTGTCAATAATTTTTAAATTGGCATTATCACTCATGAACCTTTTCTCTTTCTTTCTTTCTTTTTTTTAAGGGTTGGGGATCAGACGGAGAGCTTTGCCTGGCAGGTGAGCACTCTGCCACTGATTGCTATTCCCAGTAACCCCTTTCCGTGCTCTTGCTAGCTTCAAATTTCATCTTACCATAATCAGAAGACATCTATGCACACGATGTAGATTCTTTGTTTTTATTTATTTTTATTTTTGTGGCTTTATTCTTGTTTTTTTTAAACTGTTCTTATTGAGCTATATATTTTTCTCCATTCCCTTCCTTCCTCCCCACTCCCTTTCTACCCTCTCCTGTGACCCTCACATTCCCAATTTACTCAGGAGATCTTGTCTTTCCTACTTCCCATGTAGATTAGATCCATGCATGTCTCTCTTAGGGTTCTCATTGTTGTTTAGGTTCTCTGGGATTGTGATTTGTAGGCTGGTTTTCTTTGCTTTATGTCTAAAAACCACTTATGAGTGAGTATGTATGATAACCGTCTTTCTGGGTCTGATTTACCTCACTCAATTTGATATTTTCTAGATCCATCCATTTGCCTGCAAATTTTAAGATGTCATTATTTTTTTCTGCTGTGTAGTACTCCATTGTGTAAATGTACATTTTCCTTATCCATTCTTCAATCGAGGGGCATTCAGGTTGTTTCCAGGTTCTGGCTATGACAAACAATGCTGCTATGAACATAGTTGAGCACATGTCCTTGTGGTATGATTGAGCATCCTTTGGATATATACCCAAAAGTGGTATTGCTGGGTCTTGAGGAAGGTTGTTTCCTAATTTTCTGAGAAATCACCATACTGACATCCAAAGGGGCTGTACCAGTTTGCACTCCCACCAGCAATGGAGGAGTGTTCCCTTTACCCCACATCCTCTCTAGCATGAGTTCTCAATATGAAGTAGCTTCTTAGTAATTCATCAATTTGCTATAATCTAATTCACAGGAAGTTTTTGAGGATCTTTCTGAGTGTTCAAAAAGTGTATGGTTCCGTATTTGTTTATATACCCATTTATCTAATAGTATTTATATAACTTAAACAATATTTATCTTTTACTGTTAATATTTGATTTTTAATGTTAAGGGTAGTGTGCTGATTTTAAATGATATATTTTGTTTTGACATTTATTTATCTACATATTTAAATTATTCACTAATATCTATTATTATTACATGTATAGCATATAATTAACATAGTAATAGATTACTGATTTATGTATTTGGAAGTACCATGCATTGTTTATTACAGATATATGTGTATACATTATATACGTGTGAACATATATTTATTACACATACATATGTATCAGTAGTTATTTTTATAGCACTGAGTAATGAACCCAGAGTCTCACTCATGCTGAGTAAGCACTCTACTCCCTGAGCCACATCCTCAGTCCTGGAAACTTACTTGCTGGGTTCCTAATATAGTGTTTCTCTTGTTAGTGAGTGACAATATCTGTCCTTCCCATTTCATCTTCAACTACATTCTGTCAGATTTTGTTATTACTTCAATTTCCTTAAAACTCACGTTTGCCTAAAACGTCATTTTTTTTTATTTCTTCCAATGTATTTGTATGGGCAATATATGTTTATGTACATGGTCAAAATTCAGCTATAACACCTCTTTCTTGTCTTGTCTGTCTGGCACACTAATAAAGCTACATTGCCACACTGAATGAGTAGGGCTTGTTTCCTCTTTTCTTCCCCTGAACTATGTTCGGCACTGGTGAGATGGTTCGGTGAGTAAAGGTGCTTTTCTGTATAACCCGAGTTTGATCCTTGTAACCCATGTAAAGGTGGAAGGAGGAATTGACTCCACAGATTGTGCTCTGACTTCCACACATGCACCATGGCACTCATACTTGCACACATACCCCAGTCACGCACACATACAAACACTATAATGATTCATTTTAAACTTAACATATATATATATGAAATAAAGGTGTTCGGTCCTCATGTGTCCATGTGTGTCTGTATACCATATGCGTGCCCCTAGGTCTGGAGTTAACATAGAGTTGTGAGCCACCATGTGGGTGCTGGGAATTGAACTCAGGCTCTCTGGAAGAGCAGCCAGTGCTCTTAACTGCTGAGCTACCTCTCCAGCCCCACCCACACATTTTAAATGTGTTTATGTTTACAGTGTGAGCTCCCTCTCACTGAACCCGGAGCTGCTTCATGGGAAGATTTGTTTTCAGTTGACTTGACTTCTTTCTTCTTTTCTTTTTTCCTTATGTGGTGTGTGTAGTGCATGTGTGTGTGTGAATGCATGTTCACATGTCTGCGGGCAAACATGCAAATGCATGTGGGGCCAGAGGCCGACATCTTGTGTCTCCCTGGATGGTCTCTACTTTGTGTATTGAGGCAGGCTCTCTCACTGAACCCAGGCTGGCAGGTCAGCTTGCTCCAGTTTCTGGGCAAGCACTTTACCTGCTGAGTCACTCCACCCCACCACCCAATCCCATTCTACCCCATCCTACCCCGCCCCACCCCATCCTACCCAGCCCATTTGACTCAATTGCTTTCATTCAGGCTTCCTAAGTCTTCACTCAGGTGTTGTTTGTTTGTTTGTTTTTCTTTCCTTTGTTTAGTCAACATCGACTTCAAACTTGCAATCCTCCTGCCTCAGCCTTCCAAGTACTGGGGAAACCAACTTCTTATAAACCAGTTCTATCTGCCTCCATTGTTATTGCACCCCGACTTACCACATAACTTGCCATCTTAAAGCGCACAAATCAGTGCGTTTTACTCCTCCACAAGGTTATGCAACCCTCACTGTTATCTAATCCTCGAAAATTTCCATGGTTCCAGGAGGACGCCAAGTGCCAGGCAGCAGTCACTTCCCTGGCATTCTTTATGTTCTGCACCTACGGATTTGCCTGTTCTGTATACTTTCTGTCAATGGAGTCATTGTGGCCTTTGGTGTCTGGTTTCTTTCATTTAGCATCATGTTGTCAAGGTTCATCTACCATGCGGCGTGCATTCAAACTTTATTCCTTTTAAGGACAGAATACCATCCCCATTGTATGGACAGACCATATTGTTCATCTGTTCATCAACTGCTAGGCTTTTGGGCTGTTCCCCATTTGGGACTATTATGAACCATGCAGCTGTGTAGCAGGTTTTGTGTGGCTACGCTTTCGATTCTCTTAGAACGCAATTGCTACATTATATGGTAACTCTACATTTTACTTTTTTGAGGAGATGCCAAGTCATTTTCCAAAGAGTTGTAACATTTTACATCCTCATTAACAATACACAAGCCGTCCAACTTCTCCATTTGCTACTTTCATATATATATATGAAATATATATTCCATATATAAATATATGTATATTTCATATATATTTCATTATATATAGGTATATCCCTCCCAGTAGACTTTCCACAGACACGTCTAGTAACTTTGTTGGAGAGACTGATTACAGAAACTTTTTCTTCTCCTAATTACTATTTTATCATAACTGTCAAGATATTCCTATAGGGAGTTGTTTTCTCATTTTTATTTGCTTGTTTGTTTTTGCACTGTTGGAGGCTGAATCCACGGCCCCACCCGTGCTGAACAAGCTCCTCATCTTGGAGCTCCTCCTCCGGTCACTCTTGGTTGTTGTGTGAGGGTCTCTGGCTTCCATTCCCATCTAATCTGTGGAGTGTGTGTCCTTTCGCTGCAATCCCTTGAGCCCACTTTGCCACACTCTACTGAGTGGCTAATGGCTTTTGCTTTGCTATTTATTGCTTCTAATGAACTGGCTGGATCAGAGCCTTCAGGTATTCATTTAGCCCTTGATTCCATGAAGTTTAAACCACAGATTGGCTGGCCACACCATTCAGCTTTGCTTCAGAACCACAGCATCAGCCTCTTTCTGAGGCTGCCTGAACTGTCACTTCTACTGATCAGAACCATACAATGGAGAGATGCTGAGAGATGCTGAGAGAGAGAGAGAGAGAGAGAGAGAGAGAGAGAGAGAGAGAGAGAGAGGCAGATTGTCAAGTCCTACACCAGGGCAAAGGAGGATTTCACAGTGACACTCTGTCCCTTCAGAACCTGCAACTTCTAACTAACTCCGAAAACCATCATCTCAAATGCCTTCCCAAAGGCCCCCATTCCTTCCTGTCCAAGTCCTTTCCTAGCACTTGCAGTCACGGACCTCCACTCAGGCAGTCTAGACTCTGGGCACCATCCACGCCACAGAATCCACCCACAGATCCAACAGTTCCCTCATCCTTTCTAGCAGTGTGAGTTTAGCCAAGATTAAAAAAAAAAAAGTTAGTCATTTCCCTTAACTCTTAAGTGTGGGAAACAGTAGTATCTAACTCCTAGGAGCACGGCCCCGATGGAAACTAATGTAGGTAAAGGGCCTCAGAAAATTATTAAAAGACAGTGAGGGCAGGGGAGCCAACACCAGCTGTGAACTGCTTGCCACACATAAGGACTTGAGTTTGACCCCCAGAACTCACGTGAAAAATCAGGGCTTAGGCGTTTATAACCCCATGCTGAGGAGGCAGAGGCAGGCTCTCAGGGATGGATGACTCCAGGCCAGTGAGAGACCTGGCCTCAAAACAAACAAACAAATAGGTGGATGATGTGTGAGGAACAACACCCAAGGTTGTCCTCTGGCCTCTACACACGTGAATATAAATATGAAAACACTTACACAAAGAAACACTTGAAAAATAGCCCCAATAAATGTTCTTGGCAGACTTTGTTCACAGAGGCCACAGAAAACCAGGCATGTATTGATGGCTTTGAAGAACTTTCAGGCTCATAGAGAGATGAGCTACATAGTTACACACAGCACCTGACTGTTACATACACAAATATGAGCTACATAGTTACACACAGCACCTGACTGTTACATACACAAATATGAGCTACATAGTTACACACAGCACCTGACTGACACAGGACACAGGCAGAGGGAAGATGCCACACTGCCCATCCTTCTGTCCTCCCCTGCCTCCTGTCCAGCTCTTTCCCATAACAGGGTCATCTGGTCTTGAACTCAGTGCTGAGCTGCTCATTGATTCCCATGTTTTGCCAATGGTGAGATCGTTATGCTTTGAAGATTAGCAACCATGACTGGCTCTTTTCCTTACTGGTCAAACATCCTCAGACTCTCGGTCCTTAATCCCGGCCAGCTGACGGAAGACGGGAACAGAGGCTTCACTGAAGGACTGACACAAACGCAGCACTTATTTCTTGTCGCTTTTCTCCCTCGGAGAATCCCAGAATGGAGTAGTTATCCATAATCCATGGTTTATATTCTCCTGTTGCTTGCAACATATATGTTCTGGGCTGGGAACTTACTTCTCAGAGTGACTGTAAAGTTTTTCTTGGTAGCGACTGTCCACCTGATGCTAGACTTCATAAAACCAGATTCTACAACAAGCAGTTCATTCTCTCCAGGTATGCAAGTGGACACAGACAGTCTGGCTTGTTCCTCACTAGTTAAATGAGAATACAGGAGCTCACACACCACCTTTAAGTCATTTGGAAGTATAGGCTGGTTATGTACAGAATATGTTTTCAGAAAGACATGCTTAGGAATATTTATCCTTTCCCAGAGTGGTAGAGTCTGTTTCACTTGTTTCTCCACCATTTGCCCCTTCTTCCTGGGCTCAGGGCTGCCTGGCCTCCCTTGCAGCTAGGTCATTACTTAGTTATGCTTGTAATTGCCAAAGACTATGAGAAGCAGCCTCCAAAAAAGATAATTACTTATCCTAAACTTTTCATTTTCTTTAACCTCAATTTTATTCATGTGTGTGTGTGTGTGTGCGTGTGCATGTGTGTGTGCGCGCGCGTGTGTGTATGTGCGTGTGGATGGATGGGCACATGCCACACTGTGCATATGGAGATCAGTATCGGTCTTCTACTTCCACCTTGAGATAGGGTCTCTGGTTTGCTGCTGCATATCAGTTGGCCCACAAGCTTCCAAGGATTTCCTTGACTCCATTTCCCATCTCTCCATAGGAGCACTGGGATTACGGACAGATATGCTTCTACACCTAGTGTTACATGGGTTCTGATGCTCTGAACTCGGGTACTGCACATTTGTGTTGCAGGTGCTTCACCCACTGAGCCAACTCTCCAGCACTCTTCCCTCAGTCTTGAACAAAGACTTAAAAGCCACCAATCTTCTATTGCATAGATGAGAACAAGGTCTTAAAGGATAGTAGAGCAACAAGACGGAAGAAACATAGGTCTCTGAGTGACAACCTGGAACCAGGCTGCCTGACCAACCCCTGAACAGCCAGACTCTAGGCCACGAAACTTGTGTGGGGGAGGAGGGGGTTTCAATGGTCTCTATCTAATAAATATATTTTTCCCAATCCATCAATATAATAATTATATTTTTGAAGTGGATATAGTTGTCTTTTTTAGCTAAAAGGTTGCCCTTCCCAGACTACTTTACAACTATGTGTGACCACATGACTAAGAAACTAAAATTGGTAGATGGAATTTCTGTCCGAGTAGCGTCCTTAATAAGCAGGCAGGCAGCATTTTTCAACCCATATTGTCTTTCTCGCAATCTGGAATGTGAAGGTAGTGAGCAGGGTTCAAGCAGCTACTTGGGATCATTAAGTTACAAGTTAAGAATTACTCCCAAGTATAAGTTCTGGCCCCAGGGTCCCTCAAGACCAGAGACTATTCATTCCAATTCTGGACTGTGAATTTCTAGATTTCCTTACATGAGAGAGAGAATTCTATCTTATCAAAGATATTAACATTTGCATTCTGCATATAACCGAACCTAATTAAGAGATACACTCATGAACAGATATCCTTTCAACCCCTAGTTTGATTCTTGGCTCCTATTTACAGAAGTAAAGGAAAATAACTCTCCTCAAAGCTGCGGAAGTAAGAGACCAGTTTCCAATCCTTTTATCAGAATGGATTTGCCTTTTGTGCTCTTTGAAACAGCTCTACAGGGAAGCTGGCTAAGAAACCCCAGTCTCTAGGCCCAGATGGTCCCAACAATGGTGTCTCACACTAGGAGACTACAAGGGTGGTGGCAGCAGATGTGGGTTGGACTGGGGAGAGAGCTATGACCCAGCTTTAGTGCCTAGGCAGTGAGACGACCAACAAAAGATGGGGCGCCAGTACCTGCAAATTTAGGTCAATAGAGACAGACAGACCAGGAGGTAACTGGGCAACCGGTCTCTTTAAGTTGTGTTTTCTGCTTCTTGCCTGCTGCACTGGGCTCCGGTACCCCAGGCCAGATGGCGCCTCCTCCGTGGCAGAGAGGATGGAGGAGGCCAGACGCTGAGAACTGGGAAAGCATAGGCTTAGCACCTCCTGTCACAGCTTCGCAGGACTTGAGTCTCCCGGTCCTAGTCTCCCCACGTGTAAAAAGGGGAGCAGGCGCTGACAGCTCCTCCAGACTTCCCTCCTGCAGGCGGGGTCTGAGCACCGGGCTCCCCAGCCTAGACTCAACTGGGCACATCTGCCTTCACTGACATCCTTGCGGACCCCTCCTGCACTCCTCGGTTCCCCAGGTCTCCCCTCACCCTCCGGTAGCCTCACCCTCCTCCGACAGGTAGCGCAGGTCGTAGAACTCGCCAGCGAAGGTGCCGTAAGAGGAGTCGTGGCGCGGCACTGCCTCGTCAGCGCCCGCGTCCCCTCGCGCGCGTCCCCGGGGTCCCCGGCCCCCGGGACCCGCGCCGTCGTCCGCGGGGCTGGCGTTGCAGGCAGCGATCCCAGTCAGCAGCAGCCGCAGGAGCAGCGACGCCCAAGTCGGGCGCTGCCGGGGCTGCCCCGCCATCGCTGCTCACTGTTCCCGCAGCCAGGCCGCTCCGGCCGCAGCGGGGGCGCCGCGGGCGCGGGCCGGGACCGAGCTGCCGCCAGCACGCGCCGCGCAGCCGCGGAGCGCCCGCACCCGCCGCCTCCCTGCCTCGCTCTGCGCATCCTCGCTCCAGCCCCGCAGCCTGCCCCAGTCCGCTCAGCATTACTCCCTCCTCTCCTGTCGCTTCCCTTCTAGAGTCCTTTTCCCCCACCATTCTCCCCACTGCCCAGTCGCCTTGCAGATTTGACCTTCTGGTCCCTAGGTTCCAATAGTGGCACGCCGCCGACCCACAGCCTCAGCACCGCCTGGGAACTTGCCAGCTTCTCTTTAGGCCCCACTCCAGACACACAAAGCGCGTTTTGCTTTCACTCAAACCCCCAGCATCCAGTCTCCACACCTTATTTTTTTTTTTTTTTTAGAATGACTGTCTCCAACACCTTGCTCCTGAAACTTTTCGTTCAAAGGAAACACTTACTGGACTCCATACATTTCTAGAGACCGTGATTTCATCACGGAAGGTAGACGAAATCACAAAATACTACTATACAGATAGCCAAACAGAGATCAGAGACAGCGAGGAAGGTGTAACTAAGCCCTTGGCAAAAGTCACGAGCACTGGAGCATACCTGAGCTTTTCAGATTAGGCAACTGGTTTACCATTTTTTTCCCAGGAGCAAAGTGTGCAGACATCAAGCAGCTCAATCATGTCTGATAAGTTTGCTTAACTCTCCACGTCTTCACATACGTCCGCACCACTTATACTTTGCGTTATTTACCTGGCCGTTTATTTGCTCACTTAACACACCAAGATCCCAGGCTTGTCTTCACCCTTGTTGGGGTGGTAACAACTGATAAGTTGTTTTCTGCAAGAAATAGGGACACTATCCCTTCCATGCTGCCACTTCTGAACCTGCATATAAACCCGATTCTTCAGGTTCTTTTTTTTTTAATTATTGTTTAAAGTAAAGATATTGCTACTGAGGCAGAAAAACAGATTTCAGACATAGATTTGGAAGTCAGACTGCCTGGGTAATGAATGATCAGTGATCAATAATTACCATGATGCAGTGCATATTAAATAAGACCATGAAGGGAAAGGTTTGTAGGGTTCAATGTCACCAATGTCATGACATTGCACAGAATTATGAAATACTGTTTTTTGGGGTTTTTTTTTTTTTTTGGCCTTGAGGCTGGGAGACTCAGGAGCTGCTATTGAAAAAAAAACAGACTTTGGGAAATCCAAAGGCCAGCTGTTTACTATCTGCTGTAGTTGACAGATCAGCTTGTCCAATTGGAACTTAAATATGCTAATCCTGCCAGGGTCTTTCAATGAAACTCTGAAGTTCAACTCAGCTATTCAGGCTAGTCTGGCCAGTGATCTTGGAATCCTCCTGTCTTCCCAGCACTGGTACAGACACATGTGGCCAAGTACTGCTTTTTATGTGGGTACAAGGATTTGAACTCTGGTCCTCATTCTTGCACAGCCACCAGTTGACTAACTGAGCGATCTCCTGAGCCTGGAGCTTGCTGGAACTGCCTGGCCAGTGAGACCCTGGGATCCACTTTTCTCTGCTCCCTCGCCCCCAACACTGGGCTTACAAAGGCTGCTGTGCCAGGCTTTTATGTAGGTGCCCAGGGTTCACACTTCACATACATGCAGCAAATATATCACCCACTAACCCACCTCCCAGCTCCCGTTATTGCTTTTAAATGGATAAGCATTTCATTTCATTTTCATTTTAAAAAGACAGACAGAACCTTTATTTCTCTTCTCATCATCAACAAAATAATTTCTCAAAAGGACCTTCCCCCCCCTCTTATAAGAACATCCCCAAATTAGCGCTACCACTCAGTATCCGACCAGGAACAGATGTGGCCTGTCTCTGACTGCCTGGTGTATGTCATTTTCCACTTTAGCTTTCATAAGATATAAAAGCTGTGATCTTGGAAGTCCCTCAGAATGTTAAACATAGAGTTGCCATATGATCTGGCAATTCCAAGAGAACCCGAAACATATGCTCAGATAAAAACTTGTGCATGAATGTTCATAAAATTATCATTCATAATAGCCCCAAATCAGGAGCAACCCAAATATCTATCAACTGAATTAATAGAGAAACAAAGCATGGTATCTCCATATACTCAGTTATTCAGTCACAAAGACAGAATGAAGTTCTGATACATGGTATAAACCTTGAAAATATGGTTTAAATGAAAGAAGCTGATCACAGAAGCCCACACACTGTATGATTCTAGATATATGAAGTGTCCAGAAGAAGCTAATTCATAAGCAGAAACCCACAGACCAGGGCAGGGAGTGGCAAGTGGTTGCCAGGGGAGGGGCAGAGTCAGACGATGATGTTTGCCCAGCATCATGGATACACTGAAAGACACTGAGCTGCACACCTTAAAGTCATTAAAATGGTGGATTTTATTCAAGGACTTTAAAGGTCTGTGATCTTTGAGATGGTGAAGGATAACAATGATATCAGAATCTTCCTGTGCTCTTTGGAAATCAAATTCTGGATATATACTGGGGGGAATTTCTAAATGAGAAATGACTTCCTTTTTCACACCTGGAAATCTGAGCTGTCCACGCCCCATCAACTCTATGGGTTGAGGGGTGCCAGACCTCTGAAGTAACTCACCACACCTTCTCATTTAGGAGTCTGAGGCCACACTTCAGAGGCCCAGCTCTGGAATGGTTTATGTTAGCAGACTCTCCCACACCCTCTTCAATCCACAGTGGTGTCATGTGACCTTCTAGTGCTATTGTTTGGGTCTTAAGTAGACAGAAAAAAGTAAACAATCACGCAACTCCTTATAGTCATTGTGAGTTCAGGCAGGGCAACTTCACAGTCTCAGGTCCCAATGTCAAGCACCCACTATACATTTAAGTAGCAAAAGACAATGACCACTACAGTGATTCACTCCTCTGGATTTTACTGGTTGGGGTGAATTGCCAATGGTACTGGGTGTTCATATACAGTATCAACCAACATATTTGTGCTCAGACTTGCAGTGATGTCAACCCACCGAGATACCTGTGAACCCAGGGGAAAGCTGGAGACAATGCAGAAGCCTGACTAAGTCCCCTGAAAACAACAGCCAGAACCTCCATGCAGCCCTCCTTAGAAACAAAGCAAACCAGATGTGTAGGACACTCTTGTGTCCTGACCTCTCCAGAAGCCTTTGTGTTCTGGAGGTTTCCATCAGAGAGCAAGGTGGGGAGGAGTGCATGCCTCAGAATGCAGCCCAGGAGAGAAAGAGGCTGCTGGATTGGCAGGAGGTGGCAACCCCAGGTTCTATAGAAACATGGTTTGTGTCATGTGCACATGATAGAGAGCAGCAAAGGCCCGTTTTACTAGTACATCTGGGGGCCGCGTGGGTAAAAAGCACCCATCCAAACTACACTTGCCCCAGACAGTTCCACTGATAGAGCAGACAACAATAAAGAGTTATCAATGAGAAGAGGGCCATAGCCTACATAAGGCCACACCAAGTCCTACACATGTTGATAGCTCCTGGTGACATCTTTTGTGCCAAATCAAGGTGCACTGACAACCAGGATTCATGAGGAAAGGGTGGAAGTCCCTCCAGGATACTCTGTGCACTAAGGCAGGGGAATGTGCCATACGTCTTAGAAAGATTTCCCTCCAAAAAATATTAAAATTGTAAAGAGTCAGTCCTTAAAGAGTTACTTCTTGGTTATCTGAACCCCTGTTTACATACCTCGTTTGCATCAAAGCTAGTCAATGAGGCAATTTTTATAGTCATTAGTATCAAATTATTGGCACCATTCAGTTGTAGGGATAGGGAGAGAGCAAACTCTACAATACAACATAAAAATACAGTTCTGATACAAAGATACAAGATCAGTTCCATTGAACAAGCAGTCATAAGAAATGGAGGTGGACAGTTTACACACAAGGGAACACAGCTAGTAACTCATCGCACAGAAGTGTTCGGCTTTGCTAGCAGTTCAAATAAGACAGCTTTCCAAGAATAACTATACACATCTATTAAACTAGCAAAAAATAAATTAGAATGGCAAAACCCAGTATTGGCAGAGCAATTGATAAATAGAAATGCTTGCACATTGCTGGTGGCATCATAAATTGTAGAGGGGATTCAAGCATTCAGAGGAGGGGAAGTTTAAATGAGATGACCTTTAAGGTCCTTCCAATCCAAAGATTGGATCTTTCTAGAAAGCGATCTGGCAATATAAAACAAGAGCTATAAAATACTTCATGCTCTCTGACCTTATAATCCCTCTTTGGAGATATTCCAAAGGGAATAATCCAAGAGAAGGATTTTATATATATGTATATATTTATTTATTTATGTGTTTTTACAAAGACATTCATAGCAGCAGTATTTATAAGAGTGAAAATTTGCATATAACTCAAATATCTAATGATGGGGAGAAGTGAGGTTAACCATGTTGTGTGGATATAAAGACATTTAAATCAGTGAGAGCAGGATTTGTCTAATAAGGATTTGTGTTACATGGAAATATAACAAAAGGAATGTTCTCACTGAGCACAGCTATGTAAAAACGGAGCATATTAGGGAGAATCAGGAAGAACTTCAGAGAGCTAGCTGTGGGTAGGGGCTCCTTAGTTCCTGCAAAGGTATTCAAGTGAATAATAAAAATTTAAAAATGCAATTCATGAAAATTAATATATAAAAAGGGAGCTAAGTTTCTTCTGGGCACGGTTCTTTCAACATGGTTAGAGTGGATAGAATTTAGAAATAATTTCTCTTTCTGGAAAAGTCGGATGAGTCTTCCTGACACTGAGTCAGCTTAACCTTGTCAAGATTTGTAGATGACATAATTAGCATTTCCTATGTGGGGCTCAAAGATAAACTCATTTTATCGTTGGATGCTGCATCCAACGAGTTCACACATTCAATCATATTTCAGGATAAGGTGAAGGGTTTTCAGTTGTAGTGATGTGGAACATTTTTTCCATTCATCTATTCATGTCTGGATAAAAATAAGTGATTTTATAAGATCTGTGTATTTATCAGTGTAAATGGAAAAACCAGCAGTAAAGAATTATTCTCTCATTAAAAATGATCCATTTAACAAACAGCCAAAGCTTGGTGCAAGTTTCGATCATAAAAAAGTCACATAGTTGAGTGTATGAGCGGAGGAATCTGTGCTGCATTAGCCCCTGGGGTTTACTAGCAGATACACACAGGTACCGCTTAACAGAAATCCCCTTTCTTCTAGAAACTTCCTACCAAACCCTGTCTCCACCGCATTGAGCAATAGAAAAGCCTCTCATGCTCAGGAGACATAAAATAACTTTTCCAACAAAGTCAAGCTGGAAGCTGGCTTCCGCTAACCCTGGAGACCTGGGCGAACAGAGCACACTTCTGTACGTCATCGCGCCACAGTGAGCACACCGAGCCCGAGGAAAGGAAGCGAACGAAGGCACCGTGCCATCTCCAGGCAGCAAGGGCAGAGTTTCACAGTTCGGTCATCAACAGTCTTTTCATCATCTTCTCTCTTTCCAGTTCTTGCCGGAGCGTCTCTGCACTGAGAAACAGCAAAGGGCCAAGCGGTAAGACAAAGGCTCAAAATGCAGACACTAGATTTTCCTTCTTAGGCTCCACTGGGATACTTTCCTTTGGCTAGTGTTACAGTGAGCCAAAACTATCTGGTTACTGAGGGGTTTCCTCACCCCTGGGGGAGAGGGGCTCCTTGAGGGGCTCATTTTACATCATTCATCTCTACCATCTCACAGCTGAGTGTGGGAATCTGCTCAGTGGAAGCTTTGTGAATGAACGAGAAGGTATCCTGTGGCTGGATTTTGTCCTTTAAAATAATTTAACTTAGTTGGGTGTGGGAGGTTGGGAGCATTAAAAATTGGCTGCTTTGAAAGACTGCTTCTGATGTCTTGGTCCACGGGTCAGAATGTCCCTGATAGGCTCAAATATTTGAACACTTGGTCCCCAGTTGGGGAGGTTTAGGAAATGCAGCCTCGCTGGAGGAAGTGTGTGTGTCACTTTTACCAGGGACAAGCTTTGAGAGACACAGGCTCACCCTACTGCCACTTCACTCTCTGGTTCTGTGGTCACAGTTAAAGATGTGAGCTCTCAGCGTTCTGCTTCTGCTGTCCTCTCTCTGCCCAGCCATGACAGACTCTCATCCGTCTGGAACCATAAGCCGGAATAAGCTCTCTCTGCCTTGAGTTGCCTTTAGTTATGATGCTTTATTATAGTAACAGAAAGATAACTAAGACACCTATGGACCTTGTTTCTACTGTTTAAATAAATATACATATATAGGCAGTTGTGTAGAGGTGTGTGTGCGCATGCGTGTATGTGTGTATGTGTGTGCTTTGCTTGGTTGAAACCTAGAGTTTCACGCCTCTTAAACAAACGTTCTGGCACTTAACTACCTCACAGCCCTGGTGCATAGTCTCTTCATCCACCTATTCAAAATGATGAATATCTCTCCTTCCCCCATCTCTCTTGCTCTCCCTTTTAAGACAAGGCTGCCAGCCAGGGATGGTGGCACACACCTTTAAACCCAGCACTTGGGAGGCAGAGGCAGGTGGATCTCTGTGACTTTTCATGTCAATCTGGTCTACAGAGTGAGTTCCAGGATAGCCAGGGCTACACAGAGAAACCCTGTCTCAAAACAACAACAACAAAAAGACAAGGTTGCCTAGGCTGGTCTCAAACTTGTGGCCTTAGACAACTCTCCTAGCTCTGAATCCCAAGTTGTTGGAATTACAGGTGTGCTCTGTATGGGACCTACAAGGTATATACTTTTTAAAGATCTATTTTTATTTATTTATTGTGCGTCTGTGTGTGTGCATGTATGTCTGTGTGTGTGCATGTGCGTGTGTGTGTACCACATGTGTACAGGTGTGCAAGGAGGCCAGTAGAGGGCACCAGATCCCCTGGAACTGGAATTAAAGGTCGTTGTGAGCCACCCAAGGTGAACAGAACTCAGGTGCTCTAGAACAGCAAGCAGCCATCCCCCCGGCCACCAAAATGTGTATTTTAAAAGGCAAACAGGAACTTTAATAATCTTCCTCGGGATGGAAGTTTAATAATTTAATCTCTTACTCGGCCATGGCCAACAAGGCCCTACACAACGTGGCCCCAGATTACCGCTTTCGGGGTTGCTGCTGTCATCTACCCTGTACCCTACCTAGGAAAACTCTAAACCAACCTTCTAGCGTCTCTGGCTCTGAGGTGTTTAAAGATTTAATTTGGAGGCCCCACTACTGAGCAATATTTACCAGCGTGTCGCCATCCTGACTGTGGATAACATGTCTGACAAGTGGGCTACGGTGATGGTGGTAGTTGAGGCTACCTTTCAAGGACAAGAGGACCTGGGCTGGGCTGGATGTGTGTAAAATGTCTGTCTTGTAAGCACAATGACCCAAGCCCCATCCCCAAGTAAAAACATCAGATGTGGCACAGAGCACTGGGGAGGTAGGGACAGAAGGACCCGTGAAGCTCCCTGGCCAGCCAGCCTGGCTGAATTGTTAGTGAGTACCAGTGACAGACCTTGTCTTAAAGAGGTGGATGATGCTCCTGAGGATGATGCCCGAAGGTATTCACTGGCCTCCACACACACGTGCACACACTTGCACCTGCACCTGCACACACACACACACACACACACACACACACACACACACACACACCCCTCTTTTGGTGGAAACACTGACTTTACTTGGGCCTGAAGATATATGATGGGTCCTGGCGCAGGCAGGAGAGCTTGTTATCTCTATTTCCTTTGCTGCCTTATCTTTGGGGCCAGCATCTGCTCCACTCTGCACACGGACCACTGAAGAAGTGTTTTGTCCAGAACTATAATAGAGGGTTGACTTGACCTAGATTTGCCTAGTCTCTCCCTGACTTTAAGGCTAAAAATACCTGCTTGCCCCCGTGGCTGGAAATACAGGTCATAAAAGGAACACAGATATCTGGAAACGCCCTGTCTGTTCCCAGAAAAGACATAACTGTCTCTCCCCTTTATCTACAGGTCTCTCTCCTCACTACTGCCCAGAGTCTCTAACTCCTCAGGTTCTCCAGAGCCTAGAGGCTGCTTTGTGGCAATTCCGCAATTCCTCCATTTTTTCTTCTCCCTTCACTGTCTCCTGAGTCACAGGTCTCCTCAAGTGACAGCAGAATCTAAGCTTTTCTCATAACCACACTGACCCCTTAATCTCTCTTCCTCATGTCAGGTGTGCCCAAGCCCAGCAATCCAGGACTGGCGAGTCCCTTTGCCAAGCCTACTCTTCCGCAACTATCTGCAACTTGCTTCCCACCACTTTCAGGTGTCAATTCGATGAAGTCATCCCAACCTATTGCCTTTCACCATCTCAATTTACTCCTTGCCCCTGACATCACACACACACACACACACACACACACACACACACACACACACACACACTTACTTGTTTGTCTGCTTCCCTTATGCCCATGTACAAAAGTGCAAACCCCAGTAGGGCAGGACTTTATCTGTTTGGTTCACTGTCCAACCATACCACTAGAACACGGTACCACTTGGAGACCTTTCCTTTCAGGCTAAATGAAGGAAAGAATGAATGGGAGGAGCTAGGAAGATGGCTCAGTCAGCGAAAGGCTTGCCTTGGAGGGATGAGGACCTGAGTTCAGGTCTTCAACACCCAAATAAACCTGGCTTGGTGATATGTGTGTATCTGTAATCCCAGAGCTAGGGAAGTAGAGACAAGCAGATTCCTGGAGCTCATTGGCCAGCCAGTCTAACTGAATTCACGATCTCTAGCTTTAATGAGAGACTCTGTCTCAAAATATAAGATAGGAAGCGATTGATCATGAGGCCACCCAATGCTGACCTTTGGCCTCCATATATACATACACACATGTGCACCCTCACATACATGTGCACACATTCACATGAACATGTATGCACATACACCACACACATCCACACACACACAGACAAGGTGAGCTAGAGTCTAGGTCTGACTCCCTGTCGCCAGGATACCTGTGGGTACCCACTTACGTGACTCACCTGGCTGCCAGAGAGACAGGCTTCCGGGAGGTGTAGATGGTCTGGACTGTGGACATGGTATCTGTCAGTGGCCGCAGGGTCGCGGTGGGAATCAACGGGGAAGACTGGCCAGGGCAGCATTGCAATTTGTTCTCTCTAAAGTCCGCCTGGAGAGGAAACAGACAAGAAAGATCGGTCTCCAGGCCCACCCTCATGCTGTCAGCGGCTCCGCTGGCCTCACTGCGCCGCTCTTGTTATCTTAATAATAGCTAAAGTCATCGCACCCTTTCAAATTATCTTAAACGATCTTGCTCTGTGCCAGACGCCAGGCTAAGCACCTTCCATACATTATCTCTTGACAACCTGTAAGACAGAGATCATCTATCAACGCATCTCAGAAAGCGTCCTTTGGAAGAGGCATCGTTTCTGTGTGAATGGGAAAAGAGAAACATGGCACTCAGACATTGTTATGTTATACTGTGTAGTAAACGTTGTGATTGCAGGGCCAGAGCGATGGTTCAGTGGTTAAGAGCATTTGCTGCTCCTGTGGAGGACCTGGGTTCAATTCCCAGTTGCTCTGGAGTTACAAATGGTTGTGAGCTACCATGTGACTGCTAGGAGCCAATCCCAGATCCTCTGCAAGAACAGCCAGCATCTCTCCAGCCACTATTTTTTTTAAATCCGCAAATATATACATGTGGTATTATCAAAAAGATTATATGTGTGTGTGTGTGTGTGTGTGTGCATATATACTTGATTTGTTTTAATGCTGGTTCTTGGCTCTGAATTTTGAGACATTTACCACTCAGCTTTCTAAAGAGGCTTTGATCTTTGAGTGCATAGTTCCCTTCTTGGTAATGGTACAGGAGAAGCGCTGTCTTTAAAAGTCTGTTGCAAAGATGCACAAAGCCCTGTTTGTGTCTTATGTCTCCTCCCAAGAGGGAGACTAACTTGTCTGAAACAGAGACACACCGAGGAATGACTGCTGTTGGGTCTCTGCCGAAGCGTCCCTTTGGAGAAGCAGCTCTGGATGCCAGTATGTCACATGTACAGGCGCACACATACATGTCTAGCAGGTGAGGCTTGCTACAGAGAACTGTGTGCATGTGATACTCGCTTGTGCTGTTCATCAGGTCACTCTGGCTCACCACTTTCCAGGCACACAGGAGGATGGAGCCTTAGGCCTTTCTCGGTGGGGTGACTGTGGGCTTTGCCGTGTTCAGTGAAATAAGGGATGGTGCTGCGTTTCCCTCCACCGGAAACTTTAAAGACTGAGTATGCGGCTTGCTTCTCTCTTCCTTTATGCCACAGTGACTGGTGCTGCTCCACACAGCAGGCAGCAGGACCATAAGCCTGGGCAGCACAGAGCAGAGCCCTCAGGATGCCTATGAGAGACAGGCGGCACGTGCAGGAAAGTCGTTCTGTGTCTTGTTTAAAAAGCCTGGCCTGCATGGCGTGACTACCAGGAGGTTGTGTTGCCTCAGTGAGTGGATGAAAGCGCGGGGGGGGGGGCTTCTGAGGCCACTTCCGAGGGACATTTGCACTGATAGTGCAAAGGCACAGGCGGATGAAAGAGATGAGGTCCCAGGACAAACACCAAGGGTGTCAGCAGTTGTGACACTCATTATGGATGTGCACTCATTTTGTGTGTGTGTGTGGGGGGGAAATGACACCAGTTGCACTTGAGAATTATCTTGAAGAAGCAGTAAGTTTTCTTATTAAGCCCTAACCCTTATCTTTTAAAGTGTCGCTTAAATGATGGATTGCTGTGTTAACTTTCAGTGGAAAGAAACAGGCAACAGAGGAACAGGCAGGTTCGGAAGAGGAACTTGGGCCAGATGCGGACAGGGATCTTGTTAGGAGAACTTGTGGGTCTAAGTGGAGTGACTTTAGGCTCTGGGTATGGAAATCTAACACCATGGCTCGATAGAGGTCACCTGGTTGATATGGGCCAACATTCTCTACTAGAATCAATTAAGAAAACTCAGGGTCAAACAGGGACCGGACCCATTGCCGGCTCAACTTTGGGCTGAGTCCTCTAGAGCTGACAAGTCCCCTGCAAGCAGGACAGGCCTGGGAGCTTGTAGAGCGTTTAAGTGTCTTGTCCTTGGACAGGAGCAGCAACCTCATGGAGGGGTGAGAAAATCAGAAAAGAGAGGCCACGAGTTTGGCGTCTGTGGCCAACCGGCTGTCAATCCCAGCTGTCTTTGCTCTCAGCTACTCCCCACCCCTGAGTTACTCTCCAACTTTCCTGTTCCCAGCTAAGTCTTTCAAAGGCCAGCACATCGTGCAGGTTTGCCCTTTCTCACAGTTCAGGCCTCTTACAGGCACTCAGTGTTATGGCTTAGATGTGAGCGAGCCACCAAAATGACTCCTGTGTTGAAGGTTTGTTCTCCATATGTAGAGAGAGGTGATGGAAGCAAGTGAGAAGGGACTCATTTGCTAACCATCTCCTAGCTGAGTGGGCTATTGGGAAGTGGGAGCTAGTTGGAGAAAGTGGACCACTGGGGGCGTTGCTTTGGAAGGTCTATCTTCTTCCCAGGCTCCTCCTTGGCCACTTCCTGCTTCTGGCTGCTGCAGGAGCAGCTCTCCTCTGCCATGCCGTGCATTATGCTGTCTCTGCTTTGTATTAGGCCTAAAGCCACCGGAGCCAGCTGGCCATCTGTCGAGACTGCTGAAGAAGTGAGTCCCAGGGACTCTTTCCCTTTTGAAGTTGTTTTTCTCAGGGACTTTATCACATTGATGGAAATCTCAGCGAACGGACTCGCTGTCTGTCTAGGTTCTGGATGGCAGACATCTGGCAACTATTTGTCCCTCTCCCTCACCAATTTAGCATCTTCCCAGCCACCTAAATCTCTCTCTCAACTGTACACTTCTCCCTGCCTCTCCCATCAAAATCACTCAGGGGCAAGCTCTTCGCACACTCTCTCTTAAGCTACTGCCCTAGATTTATTTCTAGACTACAGTTCTAAACCTGTTCTGTCTGGACCCAAATGCTCTCCCACTGTGATCACACAGCAGCTTCCCCAAAGCGTCTGCCTTGTCACCGCCCTGTTCTAGCATCTTCCAAAGGCTTCCCATTGTTGTTGGGAAAGGGCCAGGCATGGCTTTGCTCCTGCGGCACTCGCTCCTCCTTCTCCTCTCACCCCAGGCTCCAGCTCCCTGGCCTTTCCAGTCCCTTGAATGCGTGATGGCCTGTCGCTCCTCGGGTCCCCAGTTCATGCTGTTCCCTCTGTCTGCTCCAGCTGCCTTTGAGCCACTCTTGCCCAGTTCTTAAAATTCCCAGTGTGACTGTCGACATTAGCTTCCAGCTCCATCTGCATTCCCAGCTTTCGAGAAGGGCTTCTTGCAAGTTTGTCTCATCACTGCCAAGAAGGCTGGGAAGGAGACCAGAGTGCTCCCATCATGACCAGCTGAGGGAAGTGGAGCAGATCTTCCAGCTGAGGAGCTACGCCTAGCAAAACTGCAGGGTGGGTTGGCTGGACAAACACCAGGGCAATGGCACTGGGCATCTTGGCATAGCCCAGGTAGCTCTGTCCTCTCATTAAAGCGAGCTCTTGACCCTAGAAATGCATGTCCTAGGCAACTAGTTTCCCTCCACATAGAGATGGCCAACAACCTTCTCACCTCTATCTTTTGAAACCTAAAGGAGCCACTTCTCCTTCCTTCCATACCATGGGCTGAAGCCTCCTTAGGCAGTGACCATCAGCTAGATCACTTTGTACTCAGGGCTGGACCTCAGGTCCCTTGGAGATCCTCTAGGTAAGGCAGAAACCCTTGGAAGAAAGTCTCAGGGATCATATGAGTTCAGTGGGAGGCAGAGGAAACAGGGAAGGTCTGTGGTCTCTCACTTCTGCTATATGTAGCAGCTCATTCTAAAGTAATTCTCATCCAGAGAAGAATGGGTTGGGTATCTAAAAAGAAGTGTGGAAGTGAGCATTGCTGTCATTCTGGAGAGGAAGAAAATATGACATTCAAAATGTTTGAAAAGGGGCTGAGGAGATGACTCAGCGGGTAAGAGTACCTGCTCTTCTTAGAGCACCTGGGTTTGGTTCCCAGCACCCACATGGTGACTCACAACCATCTGTAGTTCCAGTTCCGGGGGATCCAATACCTTCTTCTTACCTCTGTGGGCACCAGGAACACATGTGGTACACATATATACATGCAGGTAAAATGCTCATACACATAAAATAGAATAAATAAATCTTTAAAATGTTTAGACACATTTAATCTATTTGGTGAGCTTAAATAAGTTGTCTAATGAAGATAAGGAAAGAGGTGGTCATGAGGAACCCATGGCCAGGACTCAGATGTGGTCCTGATCTTTGTACCATCGTCTCTGCAGCCTGGAGAGTCCAAAGTCATCACAGACATTTAGGAGATATCTGTATTAGGAAAGTACACTTGGATCTCAGTCCCTTTTGATGCATGTTTCAAGCAGGCTATTTCTTATTACTATTCCTAGGGAGATAGCTCAGTAGGTAAAGTGTTTGCTACAAATGAGGACCTTACTTAACAGAACCTATGTTAAGTAAGGCATATGTGGTTGTGCGTGCTTGTGACCCCAGCACTGGGGAAATGGAGACAGGAGGATCCCTTGGGCTCAGTGGCCAGCCAGCATTGGTAAGTCAGTGAGCTCCAGGTCTAAGAGAGACCCTGTGTCAAGAACGAGGTGGATGGCACCAAAGAAATGATATCTAAAGTGTTTTCTATTTCTCTTTCTGTCTCTGTCTCTCACACACACATATTACATACACACTTACTGCACACATACACACAAACACATGTATGTGTGTACATCCACAGACATGAAAGCAGATGGTCTGTGTGATAAAGGGACTCACCTAAGACCACACACCATTATCAAGATGCAGATCCAACCCAAGACAATGGAAAACAGGTGTTAAAACAAGTACACGGCACACACGACAGTATTATTTCCAATTGACAAAAGTGGACACCACCCAAATCCCCATGAATAAGTCAATGGATAAACAGATTATAGTAAAAGCATACTGCAGAATAGTATTCTACCATAAAAAGAAAGGAAGTGTAGATTCATGCTCCAAAGTGGATGGATCAGAAAACACGATGCTAAGACAAAAATGTCGCTGGACCACAGTGGCATATGCCTTTGATCCTAACACTCAGGAGGCAGAGACTAGCCTGGACCACAGAATAGGGCCCTAAAAGCAGACACGAGACAAAGGGAACACAGAGGATTAGTAGGAATGGGGAGGGGCGGGTACCCAATGTATAATATACACTTGTATGAACCTCTTTAAAATTTAATTTTTAAAAAGCCCAGGGGTTCTGGGGAAATGGCTCAGTGGGTAAAGTATTTGCCATGTAAATGTGAAGACTGGAGCTGAGAGCCCCAGTACCCACAAAAGAACTGGACTGGCATGGTGGCTTGCTGTGATTCTTGCTCTAACGGCAGAGACAGGGATGCTAGACTAGAGCGACAACTGGTGCATCCTGGGTTTGGCAAGTCTTTGCCTCAGTAAAGAGTATGAATGGTTATCCAAAAAAAAAAAAAAAAGATCCCCAACATCAAGCTATGTCCTTCACACAAAGGTGCACACCTGTGTACCTGCACACAAGCATGTATCCACACACACGTCCACACTGAAAAACATATGTCTAAGCCTTATCTAATCTTTAAAACTACCCAGACATTCAGTGAATTTTGTGAGTACCAAATGCCCTGGGGATGCAACGGAATGGAGAAAATGAAAATACTTGCCTTTCTCTCTCACAGGAAGGACTCTTCAAAGGAGAGGGAAGCAGTCATTGCTCCACAGACGCCACAAATGCTACTGAGCAGTCTTAATACGGTTCAGTTTCTGTGAATTTCACCTCAACTAAAACAGACCCCAACCTCCGTGCCTCTTGTCCCCATAGCCTTCCCGGCAGGAAGCAAGGCTTGCGATTCTATCTACGGCTACTCACAGTGAACTGTGGCCCTGTGGTGAAGGGATCAGGAAACGGGCTCATCATCGGTTCTGCCGGGAATGTTTTTATCTTCAAAAAAAAAAAAAAAAAAGGACAAAGGGTTATATAACTTCATGTCAGCAAACATTTTGCAGTCTTCACCAGTATACCTTCAGAACTGAGAGGAAGGATCCCAGACAGTTCAGGTGCCTTCATCTCCCTGCAGTGGAAGAGGCAAGCATGTCTGCCTGGGTTACATGGCATGGCATGTTTGTCTTGCCTAGAACTCCCTTTATGGGGACTTTCAGGCCTCTGTGTCCCAGGCTGGCTCCAGAAAGGGTTACACTCCAGGAAGATGAGGAGGCAACTCCATTGTACCTGGGGGGTGACCTCTGAGGGCTTCGCCACAGCTGTGGGACATGGCAAGAGGCTTCCGAATGGTCTGTTGGGGGCACAGTATATCTCAGCTGGTGGGGTCAATTAAACCAAAAGGCAGTCCATGATAAATGGCCTGCATTGTTCAACTGAGCAGCAGAACTTCTGAGGAGAGCAAAATATCTTACCACTATGCCCTTCAGGAACAGAAGGTAACACACTTAGAAGTGAACAATGCTACTTTCAGTGAGGCTGATGGCCCAGTTGGCAGTGAGGGTAGGTTCCCTTTCTTTCTCTTTTGTTCATTTCGTCTTTGGCTTCTTGGAGGTCTTGGAAAGGGTCAAGTATATACCAGGAAAGCCAGAGATCTGGTGACTGTCGCACTAGCTCTGTCTGTAGTCCTCAGGACCAGGAAACACCTTATACCCATGCAGGCAAGGACTGTTGGCGAGGCACAGAGGCCAGGCCTGCCCAGGGGCAGCAGCTTTGTGTCCTGTGGGCTCTTGCCTGTGGACTCCAGGACAGTACCTTGGCACTTCCACACCATTCTAAAGGGAAGGGAGGCACAGGGACACTGCCACCTAGACTCGACTCAGGAGCTGATTTCAGAATAGGCTGAACAGTTGTCAGCCACTATGGGGGTAACAACATCTTTACAATGTATATACAGTGATGTTCACCCCAACACAACTTTCCTTTCAGTTAGATATGTTCAAATAAATGTCCCCAAATCCCCAGAATGAGCCTCAAGTTCCCTAAGACTCTTGAACCAAAACCTGGCAGTACATTCTCTTTGCCTGGCCTAAGTGGGTGACATGGCATTTGCAAACAAATGTCACAGAGAAAAGAAGTCTGCAGGTAAGTTCTCAGGCCAACCAGAATAGACAGGAAATGCTTCCTTATGGCTGTTAATGAAATGGGGGAAGTTAGCAGCTTCAAACAGTGGCCTTACGCGGCTGCGTAAGAAGCTACATTCCCATGATGCCCCAGTGCTTACTGGCACAGCAGAACACACTTACTGAATTCTGGTGGCACTTTCCAACTCTGGAACCATTTCAGAAGGAGGCAAAAGCCAAAGTCATCCTCCACCACTCCAAAGGGTCTAGACTAAGGAAATGAAACCCCCAGACACAAAAATGCTCCATGGCCCCTGAAACAGTGACCAATGGCAAATAGTACACTTCCTAACATGAGGGACTGAGGCCCACGGTGCACTTTTTGCTGGATGGAATATAAGTGGCCACACAGGACGAGACAGTGGGAACACAGAAGAAACATCACAGGGCTGTATGAAAGGAGGGAAGCCTGGCTACTACTTAACAGATGGAATTATGAATGAACATGAATAAATAGAGGAAAGCATGCAAAGATAACAAATATGCACAGTCAGGATTAAGATGGCTCCTCTTACGTCATCACGTAGCACTTCTGGCATGTCACGACATCAGTAAATAGAGGGGAGGGTGAATTTAAAACTTTATTTGTCACAGGACAGACACTTAAGACCCCAGAAGGTGACTACCACGGTGTATATTCCTTTGTGGGCAAGTATCTTCTTGTCAAAATTCTCAGGAAGCAAACAGCTTCCTGGTAGGGTAGGAGCTGGGCGTGTGTGTTGGTTTGGCCAACCCCAGCTGGACCCCAAGTTCCCACATCCATCCAGGGATGACATCACCCAATAGCAGGGCTCTTTGGAGGTTGCCCATCCAGCGACTGCCTCACCTGGGGCTCCTGCCACCTCACGTGTCCCAGCAGGCCCCCACCCTGTCAGGGTACCTACCAGCCTCGTTTTGATTGGAGGGTACATGCAAACTCCAGTAGTCTCTTCCTTCATGGGGAGAGAGAGTGGAGGAGAGCAGCGAGAGTGGGCACAGTGGGGGCTGCTGGCGGGCTCTGCCTGCTCACGAGCGGAGGAAGGAAGACAGGGAGGAAGAGGTGGTAAGCCAGGAGGAGAGAGAGGAGAGAAGGGAGGGAGAGGAGAGAAAGACAGCACAGTGCAAGACGGATCTGGCAACCCGGACTGTTCTCAAGCCAGCATTACCCATGGCCGCTGTCTAGATGCTGTCAGCCTCTGGAGGGCTAACTGCCAGTCCCACCCATTGCCCTCCTCTCTGTCCCTCTGACCTCTCTTCAATTCATGAGCAGAAGAACAAACCAAACCCCTTCCCAGGGTTGGCAGAGCCAAACTGTCTCCCTGAGCCAGGAACATAGGACTAGGAGCAGGCCCCACTCCGCCCCCACCCCCTCGACCCCCAACCCAGAGCATCACCAGGGTTCTGAAGCATTGCCCAGGCCAAGTCACGAACAGCGCCATGAGTTAGCAATGGCAGGCATGGGAGCAATACGCAGGCTGGCCATACGCTTGAGAACATTTGTCTTCTGTGCCCAGGGCCTTCCCACCCTCAGCCAAGGAAGGGTACTGCCTAAGGTGTGCAGGTGGGTGAGTGTCCAGTCAAGGATGCCAAAAAAGAGTTATATGCCTAAGAAGCAGAGTTCAGGATCTCATACTTCCGGCTCTCTGCCATCCGGGTTCAGAACTCAGACAGAGCCTCCCACTTTCCCATGAGTCCAGGTTTAGGGATCTCCTACTGGAAGTGGGGGCGCCCTGTTACTCAGCTGGAAGACATACCAAGCATTGTGGAGAGAGTGCCACACTTTGGGGATGCGGGGAGGGATCTGAGGAGTGCCACATGCCCAGCAAAGGTACAAAGCTTGTTGGAGTGAGGATGAGGATGGAAACAGAAGATGTTCGGTGTTAGGAAGCTAGGACTGCTGAAGGGTTAGTGTGGGCTTCAGGGAGGGACCACTCACTCCAGAGAACAAACACATGCATCGTTTAGCTCAGGAAACTTGGCAGCATCCCACAGTGAGGATTAAAATACAGCCTCTGGGTAGCTCTCACTAAAAAGAATGATCAAGGAAATTACAGGCCGCCTTCCATCTCTAAATCCATCTGATTCTGTCCTCTGATAACCACAGAGCTGAGCAGCTGCCAGGGGCTTTCACAGTCATAACCCCCCCCCCCAACAGTCTGGCTTCACATTCACATTTGGGAGCTGCAGAAATTGTTTCTGCAAAGTTGGAACCCCAGGTTCCACCCCTTCTTTGTTGATTGTTTCTAAGTTCTTTCTTCAGAGCTAAGCGAATCCATATTAGCCACCTGTGGTTTGCATTTACCAGCCTACTTAAAAATCCTCCTCCTGTTCTTTTTGGTCCCCAAGAGAGATCCTACCTGCTTAGGAAGTCCCAAGATGATGCCTGGAGGAGGCTGGCTGGCATCATGACCCCAGGGTGTCCACGCTCCAGCTAGAACCAGCCACACCGGGGACCCTTCACACATACCTCCTCATGTAAGCCCCTGAGCCCTTGCTCCTGCTGACAGTGGCAGGAACTTAGCATGTGTTTAGTGAAAGAAATAAAACCTGTCACAAATTGCCAATAAACATCATATCACCTAATGGTTAGAATTTGGACTGATGATGATTAGGAGTGATTCAAGACTTTGTCCAGCGCTGGACTTTTATGGTAAATGCTGATCATTGCTCCAATACTTCTGACCTTCCTAAGTAGTCACCGGAGTAGGTGTAAGCAAATGGACGTCCCTGGACTCCTAGTAAATCCACAACCTTGACTCTTAGTCAATGGGCGGGAATCAAAGTATCAATAACAGGGTACTTTGTCTATGCTAATGTGCTTTTTCGTCTGCTTCTTCCCTTCTTGCTTGGGGCATTTCTGTATTTATTACACCACATTTTTGAACAGATAATTAGCTTTTGAGTTTTAAAATGTGACTCTTTGGGAGAATGGAAAGATTCTTGGCATCGATAAATAATTGTGGAATTGGGGGGGAGTTCTTTTTCCCAGGCTCAGAAAAGGACATTGCTGGTCTGAGTAGAAAAGAAAGTCAGGCAGATAGAGAAGGGAAGACAGTCTAGAATACCGAGTAATGAGGCCACAGTGAGCTATCTCCTTCTCTACAGGCCTAAGCTGGGAATACAGACTAAAGGGCAAGGAAGACCAGAGTCCCTGGTCAAATAAAGCTAGGGAGGTTGTAGGTCCCAGGACAGAATGATGGCCGGTAAGTGAAAACAGTGATCCCCCAGAAGCTCTATTAGAGATGCAGAGTATCTTAGCTGTACCTATGAATACACACAGTGAACTGACCCCTCTAAACCCCTCCTAAACCCTGGGGAGCAAAGAATAAGCCATGGGAAGATAGAAGACCTTGACTTGAGCTTTAGTTTCAGCCCACTTGGAAGAATGGAGTTCAAAACAAATACTAAGTTGGTGAGCTAACTGGAAACCCAGTCCTGACACCCAACCAAGGCCTGAGCCCATGTCCCATGTGGCCTTCCTCAGACCAGACCAATGTCTCCCAGTCACGTACACACTTCACTAGCACGCTGTGTTCCAGGACGCAGTGGCTCTGCTTTGTAGCCTTGTGGCTGAGTAGTTTATAAGATACATGGCTCAGAGCGGGGCAAGCCCCACCAAGAAAGGTTCAAGAACAGAAAGTGGATGGATGCTTATGGTCTGTGACCAGCAGGAGGTAGTCTGACTGGCTGAACCATTATGAGGCAGGGCTCGGCAGGGCTCGGCAGGGCTCTGTGTGCCTAGAGTTCTCTCTCTCCCCCCGGCCCTCTGTTTTTCGAGACAGGGTTTCTCTGTGTAGTTTTGGAGCCTGTCCTAGAACTCACTCTGTAGACCAGGCTGACCTTGAACTCACATAAACCCACCTGCCTCTGCTTCCTGAGTGCTGGTATTAAAGGTGTGCACTACCACCACCCGGAAAGTTCTTTTTCTTTTCTTCTTTCCTTCCTTCCTTCCTTCTTCCGTCCGTCCGTCCTTTCTTTCCTTGAACCTGGATACTTTGAAACACTCCACAGACACTGGGTCAGGATGGAGAGTCATAACATGACATTAGTTCTCATAGACTCTTGGTGGAACATTACTGAATGAATGCCAGAACATCTGGTCCTTTTCTTCCCTCTCCAGTTCCTTCTAGTGCTGACCTGGGGATTATGAGGTATTGTAGACATCTCATCCAGGAGGAAAGAGGAGACTCGAAAGAGGGTGTGAGCTTGGAAGATGGCTACAGGAGGGAGGTCACTTTCTGTGTGATGAGGGGACTGGACAGAGGCTTTGAGCTTCGAGGTGACTATTGGAGAGAGGTCACCTGCTGTGTGATGAATGTCAGCATAGAATTTTAGCATTCTTGTCTGGTAAAGTGCAACCTTCCTCTTCTGAAGGGAAGATCCAGAGAGCAAGAGTGGCCGGGGCCAAGAGTACAGATCTGGCAACCAGTAAACCTTGCCTCGTCCAGGTCGAGACTCTCAGATGGCAACCACAACCTCCTCCATTCTCCTGTCTCACAAGGTAACTGCAGGGACCCAACATGGTTGAGGCTTTGAGACCATCCCAGAGCTTCCTCCAAGCCTAGGCTCTGGAGCTAAAGCTGAGGCCAGCAGACCTGGCAAGCTTCAAGGAAGAGAGACTGGTTAGGGGGGCAAAGAGACACATCCTGACTCAGTCACCCGCCATGAGGCTTGGGTTCTAGTCTTAGGCCCGATGCCGATCTGCTGTGTGAGTTTGAACAAGTACATATCCCTGTCTGAGCCTTGGTTCCTATGTCTGTAGGGGGAAAATAGGATGGAGTGGCCCCAAAGCTCACTCCCACTGACAGGATGGACAGAAGCCAGGAAAGGAGCTGTGTTTCCATGGTTGCACCCCAATCTCAGTTCTAGAACACAGAAGTGGACACAGTTACTGACACAGTGGTCCCTGGGAGCAGCTTTCCCAGTCCCAAGCACTGACTCCACTCTTTCCTGAGCTGTCCAATGGCAAAATGAGACAGATGCCACTCTGCAGGAAGGGACATGAAAGGGGACCAGGCAAAGGGAAAAGAGGACTGCCAAGTCTCCCTTACCCCCCCCCTTCATTCTTTGGCACTCACAGAAACAGGATTCACCTGGAACATGAGAAGGTCAGAGCCTTCTAGGTGTTCAAGGAATGCGCCACTGTCCTCTGCAGAACCTATGTATGCATGCTTAGACCTCAAGGCATCTGAGTCACTGTGAACCTCACTGGGTGGCCATCTCACCGCGGCCCGAGGACCTCAGCCGCATATACAGTCTGGAATCCCGGACCCCATTTGACAGCTAAGTCAGAGTAGTCCAGAGATGCAGAGAGGCATCCCAAAGGGAGTAGGTGACAGTCCCTGAAGGTGGACAGTCACTCGACACACTCTGGAAGTCCCTACCATATGCTGTTTCCTTTCTAGTCCCAATCTGCCAAGATCTTTTGAGCCTACAAGTAATTAAATCTATATAACCAAACATAAATTTTCAAGAGGAATCCTATTACTCTTGTAAAAAGTCCTGATGCATTTTAACCATAGTTTTTTTTCTTTTCCTTTTTTTTTCCTTTTGTTTTTCGAGACATGGGTTCTCGTGGGATGATTCTGACTGGCTTGAAACTTGCTGGCCTTGAACTCACTGAGATCTGCCTGCCTCTGCCTCCTAAGTGCTGGGATTAAAGGCGTGCGCCACCACAGCCCGACGTAACCATAGTTTTTAACTATGGTCAACAAACTGACCAGAGTTCTTAGATCCACCAGGCCCTTTAGCAAATTAATACTTTATTCATGCTGGTGTTTTAAAAAGCCAGCGTCTCACACAATAACCCAAGCCAACCTGAAATTCATGGCCATCTTCCTCCCTCAGCCTCCCAAAGGCTGGGATCGCAGGTGCGTGCTATTTTGCTTGGGTGAGACTATTTTAGTTGTCAACCAAACTCCTCCTCTTCACATGGTAAAACCCAGCGGCCCCAGGCAGGGAATAGCAGCTTACACAGATGCATATGGTGTCTACTGCAGCAGAACTGAACAGCTTGGAAGTTGCCCATGAGTCCAATTCAAAGGGACAGCTCCTAAATCCTGCTGCACGTAGCTCCCTTCACATGGCCCTCAGAACTTAGCTGTCTCCTCCATTCTCCCTCGTAGGTTCTCAGGATGCACCCTAAGAGTTCCCAGATCTTTCCTGCCAATTGCCCTCCAGCTGAACTGGATGGGCTCAGGTGGCTGCCAGGCATTCCATCTCCCATGAGGCCTTCCCGGACAAGAGGCTTCAGCTGGGATGTGTTTGGCAGCTCCTGACCCAGACATATTGTATTCTGACTTTCCTCCATGTGTCCTCTTCTCCTCCCCATCCTGGAAATCATTTCTTTTCAAAGTGGCAAATTCCCCAAAGAGAAGGTCAGATTTTTTTTCCCAATCTAATGCAGAGAGCATAGGAAGAGGCGCTAGATATCAATGTTCCAGATCCCATGTAGTCCTTTGTGATTTGCCTATTACAGTTTCTGCATCTGTGCAAAAGGCTGATGAGGTCATCTGCTGTGGTTACTCTGTTGGGAAAGCAGGGGAAAAGGGTACTTTGGTCTTGGCAACTCATCTAACAAGAAGACTATGAGTCACCATGACATACGCTCAATTGTAATGGTCCCCAGAGCAGGGTCTTCCTTGGCAGCTCTCAGCTGCTCTTAGACTGGTCCAACTTGCTAGGCAAAAAAGATGGCTATAGAAATGACAAGCACTCTGTCCATCCAGACTCTCCCAGAAGCCTGCTGAAGAGTCCTTCCTCTGCAAGTTGATGCCCAAGGACTCTTCGTACTGGCCTCTCCCTAGGCATCTTCTATATAGCTTTTGCATGGTGCTTGGCCATTTATCAACCTGGCCACCCTCTGTTTATTAAGCTGCCCTCTAACCTGAAGCTATCCCATAACTAAGTACAAAGCTCTCAGGAGATAGGTACTGACTTAGTTTATATTTTACTTCATAGCCCAAATGGTGATTTATGACGAGCCCAAAGTGGACCATGATTTATGCTCAACTTTATTGAGATATCAAACTGAGCCTAGCCAAAAGTTATTTCCAAGTTTGCCTGTATTATCTAATAATACTTTACAAATATTTGTGTTGCCCTTTAGTTTCAATGTGCTTCTCTCTGTCTCTTTGTCTCTCTCTCTCTCTCTCTCTGTGTCCATGTCCCTCCCTTCTTTCTCTTCTGAGAACACTTCTGTGACAATGACACCCTGTTATTCCTGCTTTAGGGAAGACACGATACTATCCAATGACAAGATTCTTAAAGAGGGAGCAGAAAGTTGAAGATGCAGCTCAGCTGGCAGATGCTTGCGGGATGTTCAGGAAATCCTGGGTTCAATTCTCAGCACTGCATAAACCAGACATGGTGGTGGTACACAGCTGATATGGTGGGTTGAAAAAAAATGGCCCCGGAAGGGAGTGGCATTATTGGGAAGTGTGACTTTGTTAGACTAGAGGTGGTCTTGTTGGAGGAAATACGCCACTGGGGAGGCAGGCTTTGAGGTCTCATTTATGCTCAAGGGACACCCAGTGTTTCAGACCACTTCCTGTTGCCTATGAGTCAAGATGTAAGACTCTCAGTTCCTTCTCTAGCATGTCTGTCTGCCTGCTGCCTTGCTCCAGCCATGATGAGAATGGGTTAAACCTCTGAACTGTAAGTGAGCCACCCCAATTAAATGTTTTCCTTTATAAGAGTTGTCATGGTCATGGTGTCTCTTCACAACAATATAAACCCTAACTAAGACAGCTGGTATCCTAGAACTCAGAAACTAGAGGGAGGAGGATTGGAGGAAGTTCAAGGGTATCTCTGGCTACATGGCAAGTTCAAAGTCAGCCTGGGCTACATGAGACCTTGTATCAAAAGGTTGTGTGTGTCAAGAGTGGCTGGATACTAAAGTAAGAACTTGCCTGCCTGACTCCTTTGGTGCTCTGTCCTCTAAAAAGGGCTTCTCACCTGCAGAAATCCCACGAGGGCCACTATCCCTAACGGAAGACCTGTATACAGGAAAGATGACGATAAGAGGCATAAGGGGTCTGGAAAGCCAGCAAAGAGCCTTGAGACAGTGTTTCAGACCAGATGGATTGCCAAAAGCAACAGCAAGAGATGGGTGGGCATGCAGGGCACAGCCTGGGAAGCCAGGAAGCTGAGACCCAAGCATGGCAGAGCCCTGTTACACTTGAGGAGCAGCGGACAGGCACAGGCAGGACCCCTGCGGCCACCCTTTGAGGAGAAGGAGCACCCCTTAATCAAAGGCCCCAAAAGTTAATGGAGCCTGGTGTCTGACCCTTTTTGAGAGCTTCCAGGATAAATGAAAGCCCTCCAACAGCAGTGAGAGTCCACCTCTCCATCCTCCCACTGCCAGACACATCTACAGTCTGTGGTTTTTCCACTTTTAGAAAAACAAGAACTTTACCAGAGGAGTGGCTTCTGTGAAATCCATCAGCAGGTCACCTGGCCCCAAGGTAAAGGTGCCTCCGTGGTCAGAGGGACTCTGTGAAGGCAGGCAAAAACATCCCCAGTTAGTGATGCCCAGAGCAGATGACAGGGCTACACTTCTCTACCAATGAGCTGCTCGGGGTGCAACTTCTCCCCTCCCTCGGCAGTGTACAAAATAGCCAGGCTGAACCCCAACTTTCAATCTGGCAAAAGCTGCAAACTACTTTCCTTAAGTGCGTTGAGTCTTTTTTTTTGTTATTGGTTTTTGGGGAAATACTTTACAGAGTCTGTAGAATACATAAATAGAACAAAGAAGCTATCCTTCATGGAGAGTCAGGTGACCTGAAGGAGCCAAATTGACCAGCAGCATAATACTAGGAAGGATGCTTGAGGAGGGTCGCTAGAACCTCTGAAGACTGCTCAGGAAAATGTTTTGTTCTGCCTTGGGGTCTTAGCTGCACGGGTAGATTCTAGGCTCACTGAGGAAGTGCAAAACACAACTCACAGCCCCTCAGCTTGACATAAGGGCCCTAAAACAGAGAGACGGCCAGGAGAGGGAGCCCTGGAGCTTTTGAGAGGCTATGGTTGCTCCCCATTGCACACTGTCCTCTGTAATACTGCAGCCTGGTCTTTGAAGGAGCTGTGGGATACAGGAAAGGAACCTGTCTCCCATTTGACACACTGTAAGAAGAGTCCTAACTCCAGGCAGTGATGGTGGCTCACATCCCTAATCCTAGCATGTAGGAGGCTGGGGCAGAAGATTTCCCATGGGTTCAAGGCCCATCCTGAGCTACAGGGTAAGTACTTGGCCAGCCAGTTATGTAGCAAAACTCTACTTCAACCAAACAAAACTCAAAAAAGATTCCAGGATTCATTGTATAGAATGCCAGAGAGCCTCAGTCTGCATTAGTCAACTCTGAGGGGTCCTGTCACATTCTTGTGTCTATTTTAGATATAGGTGGAAAGAACCTTGGGAAGATGGACCTCGTTCATACAGTATATGGGCCTGGAACATTGCTGTTTAGAGACTGGGAGCTGCACAAGCCTCAGGGATCCAATGGCCATCACGAGGCCCAGTGAGGTTTCCGTGCCGATCTGAGCATTGCTGCTGACTTTCTCATCTTCCGGAGGAGGGGAAGCTAAGGCTCACGGGAAATGGGCTTTCAAAGAGACTGCCCTTTTGGGAGCTCTCGCTGGTGTGTGAATGGGGGACCTCGAGTCCCCTGGGGCTCCCATCTTGCTGCCAGGGCACCTGCTCCCTGTACACATCTTTCCTCAGGAAGTCGCATGGACGACAGCCATCTCCAGCTCAGCATGTACTTGGAGAGGAATGGATTCAGTTGTATTTGAACCAATCCCCAAAGAGCGACCGATGACAGAGTCACACGGAGAGAAGCACAAGAATGTTTCATGAAAGGCCTCTACCACCAGCATTCACGTTTGCAATTTCACGAAACTGCAAACTGACAGAGTGGTATTTCTCATTTCCAAACTATTAACACGCCTTATCCAATATAAGGTACAGGATGCAAACATATCTATATTTTTATTTCTCCAAATGGTCCATCATAGAGTGGGGCTGGGGGCACTGCTCTTCCCTTGACTTTTATTATATATTTTTAAAGATTTATCTACTTATTATGCACACAATGTTCCTCCTGCATGTACACCTGCAGGCCAAAAGAGGGTGCCAGATCTCATTGCAGGTGGTTGTGAGCCACCATGTGGTTGCTGGGACTTGAACTCAGAATCTCTGGAAGAGCAGCCAGTGCTCTTAACCTCTGAGCCATCTCTCTAGCCCCTGACTTTTATTATATTTTAAGACGGTTTAAAACATATTTTATCTTTTGAAGTTACATTTATTTGTTGTATTGTGTGCACATGCATAAACATACACATACATGCGTGCGCGCACATATGCCACAGTTCGGGTGTGGAGACAAGAGGACAACTCTGGGGAGTCAGCTCTCTCCTTACCCCATGTAGGTCTTGGGGATCAAATTCAGGTCAGACTTGGTGTCAAGCACCTTTAGTTACTGAGCTATCTTACCAGTTCTTAAGATGGGATTTTATTTGTTGGTTGTTTGTTTGTTTGTTTTCAGGACAGGATCTCACTATGTAGTCGTGGAAAGCTGTACTGAAACTCACTAAGGAGACCAGGCTGGCCTTGAACTCACAGAGATCCACCTGCTTCTGCTTTCCAAATGCTGAGACTAAAGACGCAGGCTGCCATACCTGCCTTTAAAGCCATCCAGCGCCACATAGAGATATAAAACAACATTACCCCCAAGAATCTCTTAAACACGCCCTAAGGCACAGCGCATGTTTTTAGTTTTATGCCATAAAATGTCTCTCATAAATAGTTGTCATATATTTTGTTCTTTTTTAAATTAATTAATTAGTTTGTTTGTTTAAGGTTTCTTTGTATAACAGCTGACTGCCCTGGAACTTGCTTTGTAGACCAGGCTGGCCTCGAACTCACAGAGATCCGCCTGCCTCTGCCTCCCCAGTGCTGGGATTAAAGGCGTGCACCACCACTGCCCAGCTGCTCCTTTTAGTTTTAATTATCAACTCTTTTGCCTTGGAACCAACCTTAATCTCATTTCAAACTGGCTTTGCTTTTTGAAAGACAGGTCTCTCATTAACCTCAAACTCACTATATAGTGGAGTATGATCCAGAACTTCTGATTCTGCCTTCACCCCAAGTAGGGATTATGGGTATGTGCCACTGTGACTGGTTTACCTGTGCTGGGGACCAAATACATGGCTTTAACTCTACCAACCGAACTAAACCATAACCTGGTTTTACTGCTTTTGAATGCACGTATGCATGCCTCTTTTATGCAAAACTCAAATGCTCAAGCTGAGTGCCGTTCACTTAGTGTGTATTATGCCTCAGGCTCTTTCCCATACCTTGGCCCCTGGAGACAGTGGGCTCTTGACTTCTGACTTCTGAGGCGAGCTGACTTTCTGGATTTTGGGGGACGCCAGCGGCACCGAGGCTTGAGTGGCAGACATCGTGGTGTTTGTGGTTGTGGCTGTGGTGGCTCCCACTGCCTCAGCCAGGTCTGGAGGGAGGTCATCTTCATCACTGCGGTTACTAAAAGCACATATAGCTCTGCTCATTACAATAATACACAGGCTGTGAGAGGGTCAGGGGAGGGAGGGAGGGGAGGCCAAAGTGGGAGGCCATGGCTCTCCAAATTGATGCTCACTCAATTGCAAGCTTACAAGATAAGATACAAGACCAAAAGCCAATGTGTGTGTGCGTGTGTATGTGTGTGTGTGTAATTGTGACAAACCACACATGATATTTATGATTTGAGCCACTTATAAACAAACAGTTCCACAACATGATATACATTCCCAGTTGCGTAGCCACCCTACTATATATTCCCCAACCCTGTCCCTGTCTCCATGAGCTTGCCTATTCCCGAAGCCTCATGGAAGCATATGATGCTTTCAAAGTCCAGCAGCACTGTGGTATATATCAAAACGCCTTGACCTTTCGTGTGGAGAAATGTTCCATTGCATGACCACAGCGTATTTTCTTAGCTGTGTGTTCATGAACCATCTCATCTCGTGAACCATCTCTCTAACATGTTTTTTTATTTTTAAATATTTTTATTAGGTTTTTTTTATTCAGGTGTATGTGTGTGGATATATGCCTGTGCCAGTGGAGGTCCAAAGTATCAGATGCTCCCCCAGCTGTAGCCACAGGCCATCGTGGGCTACATGATATGGATGCTGGTACCCAAACCTCTCAAGAACAGTGTGTACTGGGGCTGTCAGCCTTGCCTGGTTTTTATCTTGTTTTTTAAAAAGTTAGTCATATAATGAGTGACACAGAAGGGGGGGATGAATATTTTTTTTTACCTTATGTAAAAGTGCTCTAACCCTAAAAACAAGAGTCAGTATTTGTTTTTACATAAAAAGCTATTTTAAAAAACCTAGCTCATTTCTCACAGTAGGAAGTAACCGCAGTATCTAAAATAGGAAAAACTCCAAATCTTTCTTTCTAAAAGAAGATTTTTTTAATTTTTGTTTTGTTTTGTTTTTTGAGACAGGGTTTCTCTGTGGCTTTGGAGCCTGTCCTGGAACTAGCTCTGTAGACCAGGCTGGCCTCGAGCTCACAGAGATCCGCCTGCCTCTGCCTCCCGAGTGCTGGGATTAAAGGCGTGCTCCACCACCGCCGGGCTAAAAAAAGATTTTTAAAAAATGTTTTATTTCTCTGTGTATGTATATGCACCATGTGTATGCAGCTACCCTCAGTGGCTAGCAGAGGGCATCAGATCCCCTGGAGCTGGAATGACAGGCAGTTTTGAGTCACCTCATTGGGGGTCCGAAGGTAGCAAGTGCTTTCAACCACTGAACCATTTCTCCAGCCCCCTCTTAAATTAAAAAAAAAAGTTTTTTTTGCCTTAGAACTTATAGCATATTAAGAACTTACAGCATATAAAGAAACATTTAAAATTCAGTAAGCCTCCAACTTTACTTCAGTTTCTGAGGTAATTCATGATAAATTCATAAAACTTGGTTGCTGCTTTACCAATGCAACTTGGTTGCTGCTTTACCAATGCAGCCCAGGCTAGCTCAAACTCCTGGTCTTCCAACTGCTGCCTCCCTGGTACTGAGATTACAGTCATGTGCCACCATACCTGGCTTTCAAACATTGTAACAGGTTTCCATGGAGAAGATCTTTGCTTTGGAACTCTTTTCTTTTTTCTGAATGCAGTAGCACAAAGGGGAAAGGATTTTTTTTTAAACAACAGCCTTCCAGGCCACCTATAGTCAGTTATTATTTAATATGATTACCTATCCCAAATGGGCAGCAATAACATTTTGAATTCTAAAAGGTGAAAGGAAAGGTGAACCCTGCCAGCTTTGCCCTGGGGGAAGATGTTCGTGGTTTAATATGTTCCCCAGAGATCCTTAGAGGTGTAATTATCTGAGTTCCAACCACTTTGACTCTTCTAGAAACACTGCAGCTACATGCCCCCAGCTTTCCATCAGGGCTGGTGAGGTGGCAGCAGCTGCCCTGAAATCCTCTTGAGCATGCCCCTTTACCTTCCCACGGACAGCTAATGGCACATCTCTGCTGGCTGTTTGGGGATGGCCTCTGGGACTGTACCCCAACTTCCCTCTGCATCCTGGATCCCTACAGTCTTTGGCCAGACCCTCACAAAATCCCTTGGATGGGTATGAGCTTACTTTACAGATAAAGGAAAAGCACTTGAAGCCAGACCTGGTGTCACAGACCTGTAATCCCAGCTACTCAGGGGGCTGAGGCAGGAAGGTCAGAAGTTCAAAGTCTGCCTGGGCAATGCAGGGAGGCCTGCCTCAAAACGGGAAAAATGGACTAGAGGTGTAGCCCCGTAGTAAGCACTTGCTTTGCACTGGCGAGGTCTCCAATACTGCGAAAGAAATGAATGGAAGAACAGAAGAGGTGAAAACAGGGGACCGAAGACACAGCTCAGCGTTAAAGCATTTGCAATCCAAGCCTGAGGACCAGAGTCTTGATCTCTAGAAACCCACATAAATGTTTGGTGGGTCTGGTAGTCTCTGAAAGCATAGACAGGGGCCCCAGTGCATGCTGGTTAGCGACTAACCATGCCAGTGAGCTTTGGGTTTGGCTTTGCCTCAATGAATAAGGTGGATTCCTGATATCAACCTTTGTCCTTTAAATGCACATACAGGTGCACACGCACACACGTGTGCCCACACACATGCAAACATATGTGTATACATACAACACACACACACACACACACAAATGGAAAAGAAAGAAAGGCTGCTTCAAAGTGTTCGTTTCTCAGGATCCCAGAGCTACAAAGGGGCCTGAACGTCATCTAGAATCTCTGGAGCCCTAGATTGCCCACATTTTCCACTGTGCCTGGAGATTCCTCTGCAGCTCTCAAAGAAACACCATACCCAGGGGTCGAGGCTGAGCCCACAGCTGGGGCCAAAAATGGGAACTCCATTGCAATCAGTACCACAACCTGCAGCTGAGTCTTGTTCGGGCTGTAATTTACAAGTCTGTCTTTGCCCCAAGCACATTATGAAGCAACGAGGTGAGACGGGAGATGGGGGGTCACCGCAGCCACTCTGCTAGTACCCGACAATGCTTGGGGCAGCAGCCAAGAGAATTTGCTGGATTAAGTGGAAGTAAACTGGGTAGGTCCTGACATCATATGTGGCCCGTTGCTTCTCTCTGGTTCTGTTGACTGATCATGCTAAGCATTTTACTATCAAGCCGGGGGATGCGGAGGCAGCTTCTCTTATGGCCTCTGGTGGTTCCTGTCTTAGTCGTCATCCACCCATGCAATCCTCCTCCGGAGCGTGAGCTGGGCCTAACAAGGTGTTTCCAATAAACAGAACACGGCAAAAACAACAGGATGTCTTTGCCGCGATGAGGCTATCCAAGACTAACTTTCCTCTCGCTGGCACTCTCTCATGCTCTGACAGGGAAACCTTTCAAGACTGTAAGCTCAGGGTAACCTGGGTCCAGCAGTCTCCTTGGCTACTGATTCTGATAGCAAGCACATATAAAGGAACCCTCAGAAGGGACCAAGACCCTAGAGGACAACCTGTGGCCTTGCGGGAGACCCCGACAGAGAAGCCCAGAGAGGCTCTGCCAGACTCCCAGTCCTCTAACTGGGAGGCGGTAACTGGAAAGAGGCAAGCATGGAATGCTGGGAACAGTTTACTATACCACAGTCAATGAGGACAAGGGTGACCACTGTGTGACGTTTTCATGAAGAAAATCTCTGGTTCCACTACAACCTAAATGGGAATCAGACAAAGTCTGGGGGATGACCATCTGAGAGGGTGCCTGGGGCAGGGCTATCATTAAATGTTCATGTATAATGGGGGGGAGAGGGCTAGACAAGCATAGAACTCACAAACTGTATTGTCTTGTTAACTTCCTCACTCGGGGAGGCTTGATTTCTGGCTTCTCCACAGCTGGCTGGGCTGTTTCCACACGTATAGGAATGGGGCTTCTAGGGACAAAGCAAAGCAAAGCAAAACAACAACATCAAAAAAGGTTAATGCTCTTGTATTATTCTTCTGAGCTGCTTCTCAGTTAACAGACAGCTTATCGATTCTGATGGTCCAGAAACCCAACTGCCCTTGACTTTCTGTTCTACTTAATAATTGACATTATACTACAAATGCAGAAAAGCCCAAAATCAAATAGACAAGCAAAAATTATAGAGATGAGACTGTAGGAAGTGTAGGGGCTTTGAGACCGCCAAAGCCCCAACCTCAGTAAGAGGGGTTGGTTCATAGCCAGGTCTTGCTGTGAAGTGAATGAATAAAAACCCGTGGCTAACGCAGCTTTAGCTCCCAATATCTGGTAGCATGATACTTAGTCTAATAGCCCACAAGGGCTGTAACTATAGTATATAATGAAGCTACAGTGAACAGTAAATACTATATCCAAAACATTTTAAGTGAGAATGTATAATCAGAACAACTGTAGGACTGTTTCTAAAATATTTTAATACTATGTATATGAGAAAATGTTTTTAAAAAGAGATGACTCAGTGGTTAAGAATTGCGTACTGCTCTTCCAAAGGACCTGAGTTCGATTCCCAGCACCCATGCTGGCGGTCTCATGATTACCCATAATGCTTCCAGAAGATATGATGCTCTCTTCTAGCCTCTCAGGGCACCTATACACAGTTGGACGCCTGTTGGATACACATAAATAAAAGTAAAAATATATTAAATTTTCCTTTGTTTTTCCTCAATCATTTATGACAACCCAATGGCTCTTTTTAAAACTGACTTTTATCATATTTTATTGATTTATTCTCTGTGTGTGTTCAAGTGTGTATACAGAGGTTGGAGAACAGACAGCATTTAAGAGTCAATTCTCCTCTATCTTGTGGGTCTGAGGATTAAACTGAATTTGCAAGACTTGACAGTGGGGTCTTTTAATCAATTTCAGTCATCATCCTAGTCCCAAGGTGGCGATTTTAAGAAAAGTCTTTAATATATTCTTATGGTCATAACTAATTTCTTATTTTAAAAAAAAAAAAACAGTAATTACGTCCTAACACCAAAGAGTCATTGAAACAAGCTGAGGCCCCAAGCAAGGGACCCCTGACAGATCAATGGACACCTCCGCACTTCTATTTTCTCTTCTATTCATTGTCTGCTTATGTGGTATGTTTGTAGCCAGTGACTAGCAAATGCTTCTTGAATAAACATAGGAAAGAATGAATAAGGAATTTGAGTCAATGCGCTGAATTCATGGTACCCTAGACCAGAACTGCAGGATAGCCATACACGGTTCCTAAAATGACCATGTCTCCTAGGGTTCTCAGCCTGATGCAAGGAAGATCATCAATGTGAGACAGAGTGGAAGCCTGGCCTACCATCCCACCACCCTGACATAGAAGAGCTCCCAGCAGCAGGGCAAGGGGTAGGGACCAGAAGGAAAGCAGGGAGGAACCTGTCAGGAGGAAATTCAGACTGAGTCTACTCCAAAGGCAATGACAATAACCCAAGGTTTTAGTCTGAGGAGTGGTATTATCAAGTTAGCATTGTAAAAATGTCCTCAGAGCCAAGAGCATACTGTGGAGAGAGCCAGGGTATTAATGATCTACAGTAAGAGACCGTGAGGGTAGGGAAGTGTTGTGGAATACTTTTACACTGTGTGAAGATGTGTTGCTGTGACTGGTATAATAAATTGCTGAACAGCCAATAGCTAGGCAGGAGATAGAGGCGCGACTTTCTGGCAGAGGGAGGAAAAGGGAACACCATCGAGATACAGAACGAGTTGGACACACAGAATGGGAGAGAGGTAAAATTCACGGGGTAGAACGCAGATTAATAAAAATATGGGTTGATTTAAGTTATAAGAGTTAGTAGAAAAGACTGAGCTAAGGCTAAGCTTTCATAATCAATAATAAATAATAAATAAATAAATCAATAATAAATAAATCTCCAAGTCATCATTTGGGGGCTGGCGTGTAAAGATAGTCTGATGAAAAAGCTTCTTATAGGGAAGGACAGGAATTAAGTTCCTGAACATATTTTTGGAAATAACATGAAACTCAAATTGATAGATCATGATGACCAATTGGACAAGGGGATGAAGTGGGTGGGGAGGACAAGGACTCTTGAGTTTCAGGCTTGGGTAGGAAACAGATAATAATGCTGTTCTCCAAGTTTGGAGACGGATGAGGGGAAGATGGTGGGTAGGGTGGGGAAAAGCCATTGTTTGGTTGGTTTGCTCTATCTAATGCTGGGGATGGAACTCAGGCCCTTGTACATGACAGAAAAGAATTCTCCACCTCAGCTGAACCTCCAGCCTGATTTAAGTCCCCCAAAAGTCCAGGAGGGAATGTGTCCCTAACCCTTGAGGATGACAAACTTGGATGAGAATACAGATTGGAAGCCATAAGACAACATAGAGAAACGTTAGCTCTTGCTTTGAGCATCAAGTATAACATTTCCCACGACACCCAGGCATATACTAAAATGCTTTTTCCCATTCCCTCCACCACTCCTACTCCCGTCCACCATCACACAGAATCTCAAGAAGGGGGTGGGACTCAGGAGTCTACTGTTTGTTTTGTTTATCTGTTTTGTGTTGTCAAGGATGGAAACCAGAGCCTTGAGCATACTAGGCAAGCTCTCCAGTCAGAACCTAGGATTTTCAATAGGAGAATCCGCAGTCCGTTTGAGGAGCACCGAAAGAAGCCCTCAGAGGAGCAGGTGATGACAGACCACCAAGATGGCCAAAGGACTGGCATGATGACAGGCTACCAGTCACTTGGGCTAAGAGGGGGATCTCCCCTAGGGCATGGAGTGGGGAGATAGTGGCTGAGAGCATCAGCGAACCAATGCAAGTGGTTCCAGTTCTGACGAAGCACAGAAATGACAGGCCCGGGGAGGAGCAGTGAGCAGAAAGAAGCCACTGGGAAGGGTCCTCTTTCCTGTGTCACCGAGGATGACTCCACTCTAAGACAGAGCTTTTCAGCACCTCTACTGGAAGGTCAGCTCTGCAAGCTCCAGAAACCACTCAAGGAGGCGGAGCTCTCTGCTAGCACGGCAGGCAGCAATGTTCATCCAGGACTAAGTCACATTCCGCAGGCTTAAAGGAAGTCTTTAAACTGGTCTCTTCCGGTCCTGTTCTCCCTGCTTTGCTTCCCTCTCTGCTTTTGTCACCCAGTTTCCCCAGGAGCTGTTCTTCCAGCATAATGGGAGGAGGCAGCAGCATTCCCCCACTCACACAAGAAGCCACAGACCTCACGTTCGTGTCCTGAAGACTTGATTTCTTATTGATATTTACAAAGGTGGGCTCCTCTTTTCCAATCTGTGGAAGAAAACAAATCAGTCAAATGTAACGTAGCCCGGCGCTTTTAAAAATGCTTTCGGGTCCTCTGCATTCGAAGGGTTGTAGAGCTGGGAAGAACCACAGAGGTAATTCAAACTTACTCTAGTTACATAGTAAACAACAACAAAGACGTTTTCTGGAGTCATTCACGCTGCGGGTTGAGAAGCGATCATTCAGTGCAGTCAGTCCCGGCAGCCATACTTTTACTGAGCTATGTGTCGGCTCCTTCCTGAATGAGAAGGGGACGGTGTGGGAAAAGCAACCCCGCAGTTCAATCCCTAATGCCACCCTGTGTATCAAGAACAAGACTGGGCTATAGGCTCTTGTAGCATTTACAGGTACAGCTTTAAAAAGATCTTGGAATCCTGTACATTCAAGGAACAAACCCGGAAGGGATGATGTCATTTGATTTTGATGCAAGTCTTATTTTCTTCCCTCTGGTGAGTCCCTGAGAATGACAAGGGAGGAAGGGACACCCACACAGCCAGCTGAATAGTATGCACACCGGCAGTCCGTGGGGAAGATGGCCAGCCCACGGCCCGCATGTACACCAGCAGTCCGTGGGGGAGATGGCCAGCCCACGGCCCGCATGTACACCAGCAGTCCGTGGGGGAGATGCCCAGCCCACGGCCCGCATGCTTGGCCTCTGCTCTGATTAGGTGTTGACCAAAGATGCCAAGGAGACTGACTTGGAGGGTGCTGCCTTCTTAGCCTGCTGCAGCTGTCCACAGACGGATGCAGCCCTATCTCCTGTCAGTCTTTTCCACAGGCAGCATCTGTCAGCATCCGTCAGCACGACTGGCTTCCTTTCCATACACCTGAGCTCTTCACTGACCCCACAGGGAACTGGTGCTCAGCTCCTGGCAGGATGCTGGGCTGCATACAAACACCTTACACTCCAAACTCTCAAACCACACCAACCCAGGGATTCCTATGGTAGGGTCTGGTGTTCCTGAGAACACTGGTTCTGTGGAAGTCAGTGGGAGGCATTTACAAAGTGGTTCATGGCATTAGGGTGACAGAAAATAAGGCAGGTTTCTTCCCTGCAGGGCTTCTTGGAATCTCTAAGAGGCTCATATGCTGCTTTGAAGGGTGCGGTGGGGTGTGCGTCATTCTGGAGTGATCAGTAAGCAGCCGCCAGGGCCAGCATTCCGGAAATTACTGATCTCACACCTGCCTCTCTCCTCCCCTGCTTTAAGGCCCTTCCACTATCTCTCTGTTTTTCTTTTCTTTGGGTCTTTTCCTCCTCCTTCCCCACACTTTCCAAAGTGAAGTATTTTTGACACAAAGTACATCTTCACGAGATCAGAAACCTGGATCCTCCACAGAGGATTCGCGCAGCGCGAGAGCCCTGGGAACACGGCAGAGCTTCCTAATATGCATAACGTCAACTCTGTAAGCTATGAAACACATACCAGTTTCATTTGCTTGGGGAGAGTACAAAACGGCATACATGGAAACCGCAGTGGGAGTACACTTAAGGGCATCAGTTGTGACTGGAACTGGAAATAGCTGAGTTTTAAAAAATGTTTTTATTACACTTCTATATGAGTGTGTGCTCATGTGTGCATTTGCTCAGTATGCACGTGGAAGCCAAAGGACAACCTGGGGGAGCTAATGCCCTTCTTCTACCATGTAGATGCTAGCACCATCCGGGTTGACACCGTGTGGCTTTATTACTTGAGCCACCCCGACAGCCCTGAAATTGCTCAGCTGGAGGTGAGAAGTCAACCTATCATGGAAAAAGTGTCACCGCCATCACCTACAACCTTCAGTGTCCCCAGCAATTCACTCCCTAACCTTAGTCTGTAATTGTTCTTATCTGTACCTCTATGAGATAGCGTCAGGCACCGCATCAGAGCTACACGGTGTCCTTTAATCTTCACAGTTGCCTAGGGTGGTGGCTTTTTACCTTGGTTTTGTTTGTTTTGTTTGTTTTGTTTTGTTTCTTTAACTTGTGAGTGTATGAAGGGTATCTGTGTGTGGTCTATGTGCATGAGTGTTTACAAGGGTACAGAGACTAGAAAAAGGAGTTGTGTCCTCCTTAATTACTGTCTACCTTTGAGGGTCTCTTGCTGAACCTGGAGCCAGTAGCCTTACAACCAGGCCGGTAGCAAGCAAGCCCCAGCTTCTGTCTCTACCCCAATAAGTGCTGGGGTTACAGGTGTGGATGGGATTACACCCGACATGTATATGCATGCTGGGATCCAAATCCCAGTCCTCAAGTTTGCAAAGAAAAATACTCTCAATTAACCTCTGAGCTGTCTCTTCAGCCCCATGAGAAGAAATTGTACTACGTTGTCCCAAGCTGGCCTCTAGCTCCTGGGCTTTTGAGACCTTCCTGTCTCCGACTCCCAAGTGCCTGGGACTACAGACTACAGGCGAACATCACCAGACCCAGCTAGTCCCCACTCTCCGTACAAAACAAACGGGGCTCAAAGTAGGCAGGAAACAAGTTTAAGGTAACATCATTAATAAATAGATCAGGACTTAAACCAGAGCCAATGGTTCTCAACCTGTGAGTCGTGACCTGTTAGAAGTCGAAGGACCCTTTCACAGGGGTTACCTAAGACCATCAGAAAACACAGATTTTTCTTATGAGTCATAAGAGTAGCAAAATCACAGTTATGAAGTAGCAATGAAATAATTTTATGATTGGGGGTCAGCACAGCCTGAGGAACTGTCTGGAAGGGTCCCAGCAGCAGGAAGGTTGAGAACAAGCCAACTGGCTTTTCCAATACATAATCTCTGCCATCCTGTCCCCTGCTTACATGACAACCTCCACATGAAAGAAACCTTGTAGGCCTGCTCTTCTTTCTCATGACATCTTCTGGGAGGATTTAAATCATATAAACTGCTACTATGTGAAAAGAGAATGAAGACATTGCTCAGTGTTTTTGACAATGTAAGTAGAGATAGTAGGTTCATAAGACCTGTCTGTTCTTACATATTGTTCTCATGAGCTCTTGAACAACTTGGTGTGTGTGAGCATGTGTGTGTGTGTGTGTACATATGCAGGAACACGCTTGTCATGGCTCACATGGAGAAGTCAGAGTACAAGTTTGAAGAGTTGGCTCTCTTACTCAACCATATGGGTCCCGGGGATTGAACTCAGACCCTCAGCAGGTGGTGACAAGCACCTATAGCCGCTGAGCCATCCTCTCAGCCCAACCATAGCTTTTTATATTCTGTTTTCAGGGATAGCCAATAGTTTCTCCTTGAGCGTTGGCTGTTGACTGGTACCACTGCCTTGGACCCCTCATTTAGGGCCGCAGAAGGAGTGTTATTAGTGGTCACTGTGGGCCAGGGATCTTTGCCATGGGTTATGACAGTTATTATGCTATCCTCTTTCATCTCCAAGTTCATCCCTCCATCTTGTGAACTTGGGCTGAGAACCAGCAATGGATTTTTCTTTGCCAACAGGGGGCGCCAGAGAGGAGGAATTCGTGGCTCCCCAGTTCTGGATTACCCCAGCCTGGCTTCTTCAACTCTGGGGCCCACTCCTCCATAGGAACATCTAAGTCAGGCTACAGTATCGCAGCACCGGGAGATCTAGTGTCACCCTGTCCATCACAGACACAGAATCAGCAGAATACCCCCCCCCACCTCCTCAGCGTGTACAATGAAGCCATATGTGCCTCATAAAGTAAGATACCAGAGCAGGCCACAGGGAGCTGCCCTCAGGCATCTAAGGTTCAGCTGTGTGGACCGCTTCCTCTCGGCACTCCAATGTCCTTATGTGTAGACTATTTGTTCCCCAAGCTGTTGGGGTGGAAAGTGCTTCCCAGAGTTGCCACTTCCAGGCCCTTGGAGTAGCATGACTCAAAGCACAGTTCAGGAAGCTGGTTAGACAGCAGATCACTAGCTCCCACACTGACTAACTGAACCCCCGGGGGTGGGATGCAGCTCTGCTGAGGGCCCTCATGCAACTAGCATGTGAGAGTCGCTGCCTCCTATTTCTCCGTCTTCCATTTGCTTGCACGAATAATAACCACACCAGTTAGGAATTCTTTGCATGAAAACCCAGGCTTCCTAGAGCCAGTGAGACAGTTGAGCAGGTAAAAGTGCCTGCTGCCAAGTCTGACAACCGGAGTTCAATCCTTGGGACCCATGTGGCAGAGGGCGAGTGCCGACCTCCACCAGCACTTCACGGCATGGGCCCCGGTACCCCTCCTCACAACGAAATAAAATGTAATTTAAAAAATAATAAAATCCAGGCTCCCATCCCAAGAGGTGGTTCTTGTCTCCATACTGGCCCCTGTCGGGCACTGTGTCATTGTCCTCCAGGGTGGCATTGAGGTAATCCTGAAACACAATATTGAAGGAGCATTCACCCCACGTACCTGGGCGCTCACACGAGAGGCGTTCTCCAGTTGGGCCTTCAGAATGTTACACTTCACGTGATCCGCCACGGGGGACGGCAGCAGCGGGGTCTGAAGGGTCTTCTCAGAAACTTTCTTTTCCTCAGCCTGAGACAAAGCAGGGGAGCGATTGTGAACAAACAGAAAGGAAAACACATGCTAACTCCCCCCCAACGGCCACAATGGCAAATAACACAGGGCTCTAAGTGTGGATGTGTGTGTCCTTTTATGCTGTTGCTTTCCAATGCAGAGACTTTCCACATGTCACCCAACTCTTGTGAGGGACGGACTGGACATATCAGGTATCACATCAAGGTTCAAGATCAGGCAGCAAGAACCAGTGACAGGCCAAGGTCACGGTATCTCCTTCCGGGCTCTGTCCAGCCTAGAGCCATTTCCCCTCAAACTACTACCTCTGAGATAGCAAGACACAAGTCATTTGCAGGATCAAGGAAAAGAGCACAAAATACTTGCTGGTCTTTGTTCAGTAAATCTTGCCGGACACCATGACTCTCAATAAGGAATTTACATCTCTTAATTGACTTAATTTATATGCAGCAGGTGTGACCCGGGCTTCATGCTCCATCATGGAACCACACTCCTAGACCCTGCATCACATTTTTGGACTTCAGGAGTTTGCCACTAATTTCACAATTTCTGCCATCTCCCAAGTGTTAAGTGAATATGTCCCTAAAGTTCATCTGACTCAATTAGGGAGGATTTCCTGGGACTATGCATTTATACTTGAATCATGTTCAAAGAATAATACCTTCAAAATCAAGGCTTTATGACTATTGTTGTAGTAGACATGGTATTTACACAGTGCTTAAACTAAAATGTATTCATCCCTGCATGCAGCCCTGAAAAATCTTGGATGGTATACGTGCCACTTTGGGAAATAATATCTGATTGCTCACCACACTGTAAGTCATGGTCATTACATGTCTCAACACAATATGGTGCTTGACCCAGACTCTGAGTCCAATAAACACCTTCTACAGACAATTATGGTGACACCCACTTATTATCAAAAGAGATATGTGCGTAATAAGAAACGATTCCTTACACTGACTCGCTTGTCTCAGGAGGTACTGTGGAGGTCAGTTACCACACACCAACGCAAGAAGGGAATGTTATAAAAATCCTCTGCTTCCTCAAGTCCTGAAATTGCTATTCTCTAAATCAAAAGCCCCACTGCGGTTAAGCATGGTGGCACTTTTCTACAACCCCAGCACTCAGGGGGTGGACACAGGAAGATGATGAGTTCAAGGTCACCTTGGGCCATACGCTGAGACACTGTCTCAGAAAAACCAAAAGTTCCTTTGATCATCTTGGTATCCACTGTAGGAATAGAATGAAAGCCACAGAGGAAGCGCAGGGCAAGTGGCTAGCTAATGTGTTTAATAAAGAAACAGGGCATGGAATCCAGGAAGGAACTGAAAGCACCTCCCAATAAACAAGAGTATGGGAGAGAAGAGAGATCAGCAATGTCATTTAGTACCAAACAGACAAAGGCAGGCGTTCTGGGGTGTGTCTGGACGATGGCAATGATGGTAATGACCAGGGCGATGATGGTGAAGACAATGACGGTGATAGTGATGATGATAACGATGACTACAATGATGATGACAGTAATGGGGATGATAAAGGAAGAAGCCAGGAGCTAATGGGTACTAAGAATATACCATGAGCCAGCCATCAGCCACGTATTTCATGGGTATGACTCACTGGAGTTTCATTGTCCATCCTATTTGGAGGTATCTTTTAAGTCTTTTTCTCAAAGTCTTTATTTATTCATTTGGTGTGTGGGGGTGAGGGGGAGTCAGAGACAACTCTGGAGAGTCAGGTCTCTCCTTCCACCATGTGGGACCCAGATACTGACTGTAGGCTTGGCGGCAGTGTCTTCCCTGCTCAACCAACTTGCTAAGCCACTTTTGCTGGCTTCTGTTGCTGGTACCTTCATCATCTCCACTCTAGCAGAAAGCAGATGACTTTGGGCTGGTTATACAGTTTGGTAGGGTACCAGGTTTAATTCCAAGCTCTCCTCCATCAAAGGGAAATAGTTACATGATCAGAAGAGAAAGTAGAACATCATTTCCCTCCAGTTCGTAGATGAGAAAAAACAAAGCAGGGTCATGGGAAGCCACTTGCTCAGGATCATATAGAGGGAAGTAGTAGGGCCAAGGGCCAGGAAGAAAGATTCTGATGAAGTCCAAAGCCAGAACTCTCAACCACTCAGCCACACAGAGCTCCCCTAACCTCTCTGCTGCTGTCTCCACCTTTGTAAGAACTTTAAGATGCTCAAATGAGAAAAAGGTATGAACCGTGTTCTTATGCTAGATTCTATAGTTAGAAAAGAAAATACAGCCAGGTATGCCTGAGAATTGAGGACAGTAATGACACTAAACTGTCATGCTAGGCTTGGGGAAATGTCACATGACATGGGATTCATTATCCCAAGGGATGGAGCGTCCTCCTTTAGGGAAATAAGTAATTTACATGTAACTTAGTATCTTGAAGGTTTAGAGTAATTTATTTTGTGTTTGTAAATCCAGTTACATTAAGATTTTTATTTCATACTTGAATGGATTTTTTCATAAATATATTTGTAGTTGATTTTAATTTGGGGGTGGCATGTTTGCAAACAGGAATTTAATTAGTTAGGAACCCACTGGAGGGTTGTGACAATGACTTACGGGGAAGTGGTTATTCTGACAGTAATGAAGACCTGCTTCAAATAATGGAATGCTGCTAAAATAAGAAAAGGATTCAGCATGGATCTTTTCCCCTTAAATTCAGCCAACCTAAACTGCTGTTTGGGACACACAAGTCAAGCCAGCTCGCTTCTGTCCCGCAAAGCTGAACTGTCACGTGGGTCACCTCTTGTTGAAGGCCAACAAGAAATTGCAAACTTTGTGCATCTTTGTGTGAGCCATTTTGCTTAGAAAGCATCTCTAATGCTGGGTGGGATTGCTCCATCTGTAAAGTGCTGGCCTCACACCTGAATTTGAGTCCCTAAAAGCAAGAGTCACATAGGAAGCTGGGCAGGGTGGGACATTCTGAGACCAGCAGATTCCCTGGGAGCCCGCAGGACCAGCAAGCGTGGCCTGTGTAGTGAAGCTCCAGGCCATTGAGAGATCCTGTTTCCAGTAAAGGTGGAAGCTGCCTGAGGACCATCACACAAGCTATCCTCTGACCTCCACACACTCACACTTCCATGCCCACCCATGTACCCCACTGCTGTAGGACAATGGTCTATACTCTGTCAATTGTATTTTAATAAATGCTGGTTGGCCAGTAGCCAGGCAGGAAGTATAGGCGGGACAACCAGGCAGGATGTAGAGGCAGGGCGATGAGAACAGGAGAATTCTGGGAAGAGGAAAGCTCATTTCAGCAATTGTGACCCAGCCACAGAAGAAGCAAGATGTGACTGCCTCGCCAAACAAGGTACAGAGCCACATGGCTAACATAGACAAAAATAATGAGCTAATATAAGTTATAAGAGTTAATAAGAAGTCTGAGCTACTAGGCCTATCAGTTTATAACTAATGTAGACCTCTGTGTGATTTCTGTGGGACTTAACGACTGCGGGAATCAGGCAGGACAAGGACCAGGTGGGATAGAAAACCTCAGTCAACAGCCCACACTCTCATGAATGCATGAACATTCCTACACACACACAAAAGTGGTTCCACAGGAGATCACAAGGCCGCAGTTCCAGCTCAGAGCATGACCTTGTTTTTTGAGTCACCATATTTTATGTTCAGTTTTGAACTGTAGAAAAAGACTATATTGTCCAATATGGCATTAAAGATTTCAAAACATACAAATAAATGACAATGGGGTATTGGTGTCATAGCTGGGAACAGGCCATCTGTTCAGGGGTGTCACTGGGGATAAGGAAACAATTAAATGTGTATTTAAACTGTTGATACAGATAATTAGCACCTGGGAAATCTGACGAGCTTGAAATTCCTGCTGTCATTTGGGGAAGCACTTGGAAATGGATAGGGAAAAATCATTAAATTAAGAATAGGAAGTTACTAGGGACTGGAGAGATGGCTCAGTCGTTAAGAGCACTGACTGCTCTTCCAGAGGACCTGGGTTCAATTCCCTACACCCACATGGTGGCTCACAACTGTCTGTAACTCCAGTTCACCCAACAGCCTTACATAGGCATACAGATAGAGAAAACACCAATTCCATAACAATAAAAATAAACAAATAATATTTTAAATTGTTAAAAAAGAAGAATAGGAAGTTACAAAAACCATAGAAGAATCAGAGGTGATTCCATCCTTAAGGTGGGGAAAAAATAAATTATTCAAGCCAGTGGATCCCATTTGAAGTGTCACGCTTACCAGAGAGGTCTATTGCAAGAAATAGCTTTCTCCTAAAATACAATATTTTACTGCATTTACTTATTTATACGTGTGTGTGAGTAGCTGTGTATGTAAAGAGGTCAGAGGACAACTTGTGGGAGTCAGTTCTCTCCTTTCACTATGTACAGGGATAGAACTCAAGCCACCTGGGTGCAAGGGCTTTACCCACTAAGACAGCTCACTGGCCTACAAGATGCTTCCTTAATGATAAAGAATCACGTAGGAGGTTGGAGCTGGGGCTCACCTGGTAGACTGTTTCTCCAATGTGCACAAACCCTTGGGTTCTATTCCCAACACCACATAAATTGGACATGGTGATGCATGCCTGCAAACCCAGCAATGGGGAGGGACAGGCAGGAGGATCAGAGTTCGAGACCATCCTAGAGTACATGGCCAGTTCAAGGCCAACGTCCCGGTAACATGACACACTGTCTCAAGAATGCCAGTTGTGGTGGGTTGTTACTCACTGGAGGGGAAGAGACAAGAGGATCCCTGGGGTTTGCTTATAGTCAGTCTAGTCTAATAGGCAAGTGTCAGGCCAGTGAGACACCCTAACTCAAAATAAGCTGGATGGGCCCTGATTGCCACCACCCCAGGTTGGCCTCTGGCACACACACTGGCACACACACACACACACACACACACACACACACACAGTTCCTGAATGGGACAGAAAGGTGGGCAGGGGTAGCTTGAGCACCAGGAGCGAGCTAGGCCCATGCCCACAGCAGAGCATGCCAATCTCCTCAGAGTCCTGGCGACTCAGTGCTTGTGAGTTCTTTGCCAGGCGACATCCTTTGCAAAAGAGCTTAGATGCCGTGGAATTTTGGGTAAGCCCCTAATAGAGCCAGCAGCCGTGCACGCTGCGGAGTAAGAGTTAAAACACAAGGAAAAGCAGAGCTATCCAAGGGGCGTAGGGGCTGCTGGGTGCCACCTGCTGCTGCCTGCAGCTCACCCGTCAAGAAGGCTGTGGGGGAGGAGCTGGGAAGCTGGCGCAGTATATAAAGCACTGCACACGCCTGAGGACCCGAGTTCGAGGCCCAGAACCCATGGGAAAAGGCCAGGCCTAGAGCAGGGGGGATGGCTCGCCAGTTAAGACAGCTTGCTGCTCCGGTGGAGAACCAAAATTTGGTTCCTGCAGTAGGCATGGAACGCGAGCTCTAGGCGACCCGGCACCTTCTTCCAGCCTCCACAGGCACACACGTGTGCATACCAACATAGGTACAAACATGTCCATAAATTATAAATCTTAAAAAAAAGAAAAGTTGGAAATGGCAGTGCCAGATGACAGCAGAGACAAGTTGGTTCCCCAGGGGTCAGAGTTTGTGAGTCCAGCTTAGCCTATTTGGTGTGCCTGAGACCAGTAAGAGGTCTTGCCTGAAAAATGAAGGTGGCCAGCACCTGAGGAGCAAAACCTGGGATTGTCCTCTGACCTCTACACGAGTGTGCGCGCACACAGACACACACACCTGAACACATGCGTGTATGCACACATGAGTATGTGTATGTACACACACACGGACACCTGTATAAGCATGAGTATGCACACACAGGAGCATGCATGCAAGCACACACACACACACACACACACGAAGCCGGAATGGAAACACCTGAGGTGCAGGCCCCTACTGCAGGGCACTGCCCTCCATGCAGAGCCGGCCTGGCACCTTGTTGAGGTTGATGTGCAGGGCAGGCCAGGGTCCCGCCGTCTTCACAGTCTCCAGCTCCAGCTTCTTCAGATGGGCGGCCGCTTCGCTGTACAGGGCAGGTGCTCCTGGACTCAGTTCTACAACACAGCCGTGGGAGAGGAAACAGTGGGGGTTGAAATGGCAGCTAGATACTCATTTCCTTTTCTGCTCCTCCTGCTTGATGCCATGCAAGTACATCTGACATCAGGGTTCACAGCCTTCCTCCCTCAGACAGGAGCTGGGTGGCCCTGGGCATGGCGCTTGACCTCGCTGAGCCTCTGAGCCATTTACAGATGAAAATAGAAAGTTCTTATCTTGCAGGGTTGCTGTAGTATTTCTTAAGTGCGATTATTTTCATAAGAAGCCTTAAACGTGGAAAGGCCTTTAAACATGCTGAAAAGATGGGTGTCCAGGCTGATAGGCATAGCTAGTTACCTTGGAGAATCACGGTCTGTTTCTAAAATCAAAGCCATTGACTCTTTGTATCGTGTTACCTTCATTTGCCACCACACATCCCTCTAGCTTAGATTTATTCATTAATGCATTAAACATTCGCTAAATATTAAATATTCATTATACAATAAAGCTTGTGCTTTATTGCTTGTTAGCAACTGGCATCTGGGGAGTTGAAATAAACAAATACGCCATGATTCTAGTGTGGGGGGGGGATGTTCCACATAAAAGCACTAAGAGCTTTCATCATCGCTGCAGGCACAAGAGAGTGGATACCACCACCAGCACGCTCATCACTGCTCATAGCATGTGAGCCAGCGCCTGAGGGATGTAGAGGCTTACTAGGGCAGAGAGAAAAGCATCGCAGGCAGAGGAAAGAGCAGGCACAAAAGACAGGGCGTGGTTAAAGGACAGAGTGTGGGAAGAGGCCGGGAGGCCGGGACCACGGGGTGAGGCTTTGGAGGTCTGTACATGAGCGTGCTCCAAGTGTGGACTTATCCTGGGGCAGCGAGGCACGGAAGGAAGGTCTTAATGCTGACACTGGCAGCTTCTAGATGGGTACTGCTTTGGAGGAGGGCTCCTGTTAGGAGGCCATGACAGTCGCCTTCATGCAAAAAGATGAGGTTTACGTGGGCAAGGGCAGCCTGGGCAGTGTTTGAATTCTACACGCCAAGTGGGCTGGGACTTCCCATCTTCCATTCAGCTAAAGTCAAATGATTCTTGTGGTCTGAAGATGAGGGCTGAGGAGCTCAACCTGTCTCAGCAGCTCACGGCTGCATGCCATGCCAGGCTAGAAGATTCCTTGGCACTCACTGTACACATTCCCTCCTGCTCACAGAGGAACCAGAGAGCATCCTGGGCTGGGCAACAAGAGCCAGCATCCCGCCCCCTTACAGGTCTTGCTCCAGTGCTCCTGGAAGGGATGGGTAAGAGAACTGTGTTGCATGAGAGTAGAAAAGAGGCTAAGGGGCTCCTGGGGGCACTAGGGGGTGGGGGAGGGGAAGATCAACAAATAGAAATTATATTTGAAAAAGTCACAATGAAAAGTCACTGAATGTTAGTTTTTTAAAAAGCATATTTAGACAAACAATAAAATAATAATAAAAATTGAAGGTAAGGGCCATGTATGGTGGTGGCACACACCTTTAACCATAGCCCTTGGGAGGCAGAGGCAGGTGGATCTCTGTGAGTTTAAGGCTAGCCTGGTCAATATAATAAGAAAAAGAAGAAGAAAGAGAGAAAAAGAAAAGGAGCTATTACTTTGCCTCAGTCCATCAGAGACAAATTCCCAAAGGCGAGTAAAATGAGCTTCTAGAAAACAATACACAAAATGCAAGCCCATTCTTATTGGAGTTAGCAGAGGCCAAATGAGTCACGCTGCCAACCACATATCTAATTGCGTCCTTTATTATTAACATCTACAGATGGCTTACACCATAGGCCCACTGGACGCCTGACACCACTTTGCTGTTGGAAGCAGGTGTCACAAAAGGGTAGAGGAGATTTTACTGTCATCAGGGCACTAGGAACCCCAGCCACTGTCTGACTCGCCTCTTTTCTCTTTTCCACTGCTGGAGCCTGGAAGCCAGAGCAGAGCGCAGCGCAGGTCTAAACTAGGAAGCAGGAAGGAATGGTCCTCTGTACAAGGTGCAGGCCGGAAACTCTAGATGACCACCCTGCCTCCGGGGATCAGGCTCTATAGTCCAAGCTGCCTCAACCCGGTAGCCATGGCAACATCACCCACTCCTGTCCCCTACTGGCCCTCCCCACCCCACCCTGCTCCCTCCACACACTCACTGGTGAGGGCCTTGCTGGAGTTTGGGGACCTCAGCGGCCCCTCCTTATTCTCCAGGGTCAGCGAAAGGCCATAGTTGGAGTGGTGCTGGTGCTGATGGTGGTGCCTCCCCGAAGCTTTGGGGGCGAACGGTGTGCCCCCATTCTCCTCGAGGCCAAAAGGCAGCCTTTCTGTGGGGCTGAGTGCTGGGGAAGAGAGCGGGTAGCTGGGGCAGGCAACAAAGTCAGGATTTAGAACAACACAGCATTTTGCTAACACCTTAAACCCTTAGGCTCAATAAACAGACCGCTACTTAATTAGGGCATCGAGCCAAACCGTGTGCAAAGAAGATGAACAAAGTGGGAGTTTGTATACATTAGCAAACTGACATCTTCAACCTTAAAATGTCTTTACCCTGAAATGGAAAAAAATAGCTTGCATTTTTTTTAAGATTTATTTATTTATTATGTATACAACATTCCTTCCACGTATGCTTGCACACCAGAAGAGGGCACCAGGTCTCATTATAGATGGCTGTGAGCCACCATGTGGTTGCTGGGAATTGAACTCAGGACCTCTGGAAGAGCAGTCAGTGCTCTTAACCTCTGAGCCATCTCTCCAGCCCCAATAGCTTGCATTTTTAAAAAGCCATTTTCAGGGCTGGAGAGATGGTTCTGCAGTAAGAACACTGGCTAGTCTTGCAGAGGACCTGGTTTCAGTTCCTAGCACCTACACAGCAGCACACAAGCATCTGTAACTCCAGTTCAAGGGGTTCCAATACCCTTTTCTGGCCTCCACAGGCAATGTGTGCACATGGCGAACACACACATGCAAAACGTTCATACACATAAACGTATTTTTTTAAAAAGGCATCTTCTAAATGCAAGATGAAACAAACAAAAAACAATAAATGCTTAAATGATCCTGTTATAAACCAGAGTCTCTTCTCTCTTCATGCCACACTCAGAACGTCCTCCTTACGTCCCTGCCCTTTTATTTCTGCTCAGGGGTGGCCTGTACCTCAAGCATGGCTAGCCAGAACCTCCCACAATTCTGTTTAGAGGAGCTTGACCCAGGAATACTCACTTGTTCCTAACTATTAACAGCCAAAAGCTAAAAGATAGGAGCACTCTTCTGGGTAGCTCACAACTGCCTCTAAGTCCAGCTCAGAGAACCCATTGCCTTCTTCTGGGCTCCTCGAACACTGCCTTCATGGGCACAAACTTACACACATATCCACACAATTGAAAATGAAGCAATCTAAAAATTATAATTCTTGGCAGTGATTATATTAAAGCAAATATATTAATATAACACCTTAACATACTTTTGTCAACTAAATGTTTATTTTTTTCCTGACTGTAATAGAAATTAAAACATTTTTTATGGATTCACAAAGTATTGTCATGCCAGGGTACCAATTGGCCAAAGAGTAAGTCGGTTTTGGCCATCAGAATGCAAACTGAAGTTTCTTGCGGAAATCTTTCCCAGACATAAAGTAGTTATATGCCTGAAAAGAGGCCAAAACGTGAAGGGAGAGAAAATGAGCAGAAGTTAAATGTAGGTGGAGTGAGAAAAAACTCTAATGGCATAATTTGGTCACCTAGATCCAGCTATCCCTGAAGCTGATGCTATTGCTCTTTCCATAAGGTTCACGAAATGCACCAACTGGTTGACTGATTAGGGTAGTTGGGTTTCTCTCATCTAAGCCACATGATCTAAACCAGGACTCATTTATTGTTTTTGTGGGAGACAGTAGACCGCTGTGGAATTAAAGGGCAGAAGGGGTCAATACAGGCCTAAGAAACAGTATGGGCGAAGGTCATGAAGGGGTCAATACAGGCCTAAGAAACAGTATGGGCAAAGGTCATGAAGGGGTCAATACAGGCCTAAGAAACAGTATGGGCAAAGGTTACATGAGCGGAAAGGGTATATGGAGAGAAGGGCGTGAGGAGGGAGCCAGTAGGAGGCGCTGTTCAAATGACAGGCTGAACTGTTTGAAGGGTGATGTGTACAGAGTTATCATTTGAGCAGCAAGGGACCATGAGAAGGGTGTGAGCTGCTCCCTGGGATGTTCCTGATACTGTGAGAGGACTTGGGGACACTGAGGAAGAAGGTGGGAATGGGCTCATTAGCAGAGGCAGGGCTGAGTCCAGAAGAACAGCCATGCTTTGTCACCACTGGTGCAGCCGCTGGATTCTTCACCCACCCCGGCTGCCCTGTGGAGATTCACTCAAAGACACTCTACAGGGTATGCACCTGGAGGAAGTGGAAGGTGGCATGGTTTGGACCTCTGGAGAGCTCCACCCTCACCCCTTCCTCTTAGAAACGGTTCTGGAGACTCGCCTTCCTATGGCGGATAGTAAAGCACATCAAGTTGGAGCCCTGCAGGGGACCCTGGGTAGCAGTCACTGGGATTCCATAGCTGAGAAGCTGCACAGCACGGATTTGGTAACAACGCTGTGGACTACAAAGCCCACAAACATTATTTTCCCATCCTTCAAATGTATTGAAGATATTTGCTTTCTGGAGGTGCAGTGGGGCTCTCAGAAGAGCAGATGCCCCTTATGGGGGCTGGAGAGGGCTTCCCAGTTGACAGCTGGCCTTCTTCTGCCCTGTTCAGACTCAGAGTGGCTTTAGGATTGTCCAGTCACGAAGGACAGAAAGACAAGAGAGGGCCATTGGCTGGATGCAAGAAGGGACCATGGAGACAGGGAGGGGTGAGGAAATGGCAGGCAAATGGTACAGCATCAGTAAAAGAAGGGGGTGGGGAGTGAGGGATGCTCTGATGAGCTTCAAATGCTCACAGTGAGTGTGGGAATGAGCACCCGCAGGGAAACATGGCCAAGAGCAGAGAGCTGGCATCCAACCAGGCCTGGAAGAGTTGGAGAGCTTTGAGGAAGAGTTCCTGAAAGATGGCAAATAGATACCACCTCAGGTGCCAGCTCCATCTTCACCCCTGCCCAGAATGTGAGAAGGATTCTGAGGTTAGGCTCAGCTGAGGGAGAACCTGCTGGGATTGGTGAGTGATGCTTGTCACAGGCTTGGAAGGCCACAGTGCTATCATGAACTTGTCTCTACATGTGGAAAGGGTGCACTATTTTTTCATTTCAAGGAAACTCAGAAGGAAGAGTGAAATGCTAAAAACAAAGAAACAAACCAAAAAAACCCATCTATATGCCAGGAGTGAGAAATCACATAATAACATGTCGAGTAAAATATGCATTCCTGATTTTCCTCTTACAGCTATTTATGGAGTTGGAGTCAGAAGAAGACAAATGGGGAGAGAGTGGACAAGGGTGGGAGAAACTGCCTGGGCTATAGCAAGAAATCTGGTACAGCTGAGGGTCCCAGGAAGAACAACTGTTCTTATTGTGGGACAATTCCCTCTGATATTAAGACTCAGGAAAAAAAAAAACAAAAAACAATGCACAAGTCTCAGAAAGTTCCTGAAACATAATGGGTTCACAAGTTCCTCCCTTCCCGAGGCTATATAAGCAGTAAGGGCTGCTGAGGAGAGGAGGCACTCCTACATGCTGAGCTTCCTAGAAGCCATGCAGAGAGCCCCAGGGTTCCAGCTTTTGTGAGCTGTCACCCCTGCTGGAGTGAGTTTTTGGTGATGTGGTTGCCTTTGAGTCATCCATGTTCCTGTAAGTAACACCAATGTATTCGTTGGTTCCCCAAGTTGGAGTTTAGTGGTATTGTCGCTTTGGTCTGTTGTTGGGTCGCTACTGGGTGAGTAGACATTGTTCATATCTCTCCAGGACATTGTCACAGGCTAATGAATTGGAATAAGCATTCTCTGCTCACACACAGGGACCATTTTGAAGATTCAAACAAGGGTTTTATTGGATTATAAATCTGTTAAAGAGATCTCTCAAGGTCCTATGCTCATGTATTATTCCTGCAGGATTTCTGGAGGCAACATTAATGCAGACTTTGAGGTAAAAGGTATCCACAAGGATGTGTATCTGCCTTGTGACCTCAGTAAGTCAGACTCACAGGATAAGGACCAAGTACACGCAGCAACATACCAGCCTCAGGGATTCTGGTCACGACTCAGGATACCAAGCCAGCTCCATGCTCACTGCTATTACAGACTGACGCTCATGGGGTATTTGGGATTCTGGAAAGGGGGTCATAAGTACTTCTAGAATCTACTACCAGAAGTGACACCAGGACAGGAAAGGGGGAAGCTGAAGTCAGGGTTTTCCCTTAAAAAAGGGGAAATGAGGGTGCTCTTGAGAAGTCAATCATAACCTTAGCAGTGTAGGCAAGTTCTGGGTGACATGGGCCCTGGGGAATCTAAGCTGAGATAAGAAATCACAGATTTTATAATGGCGCCCCTCAGATATCCTCTGGTTCTGTGGTTTAAACTGTGGCTGGGTGTTAAGGTCATTAGGAAAACCCTTACAGCCTGGAGGGAATGTAAGATGATTCATTCCGTTTGAAAAAACAGCATGGTGGATTCTCAGAGTTAAAGACACCGTTTTTATACGATCCAGAAATTTACAGCAAGGTAAGAAGCGAAGGAAAGGAAAGAGCCGTGGAAAACCTCACCTGAATGCTCATCAACAGCATTATTTGTAATCACTCAAAGGTAGAAACAGCCAAGTTCATCGATGGATTAATAAATAGTCAAAATGTGGTATACTGATACAATGGAAAATCACTAAGCCACGAAAAGGAAGTGAACTACAAATCCGTGTTACAATATAAATGAACCTTGGAAACATTATGCTGTTTGAAAGAGACTCCAAAAGTCACACATGTGATTGATTCCATGCTCATAGCAAACAAATAGGGAGGAGGTCAGAGGTTGTTTAGGAGCAGGATGGGTGGGAGAGATCAGGAGTGAAAGACTATTGCTACTGAGATTTTTGGGGAGGAATCAAATATTCCTAAAGCAGTAAAGTCACCGGCCGTACAATTTTATGAAAATAACCGACTACACACTTCGCCGAACCATACACTATGTGAGACAGATCCCAGCAAAGCTGGAGACCTTGAGAAATGTCAATGATAGCCCTCCTCTAGACATAGGCCCTATCTCTAAAACCGGCAGCCGGCCCAGGAACTGCAACCTTTCTCCATCCTGCAGTCAGCTTATTTCGCATATGGGCTCGCCATGGGAAGAGGGGTGAGCAGGTCACACAGCCAGAGACCAGCAGCTGAGCCCGGGACACAAGCCAGCCTCCCACTTTTTGCCTCGGAGCCCAAAGGGCAGCCCATCTGCTGGGCCAGCATCCGCTTGGCCTCCACTTAAGGTCGCATGTGTACTTACCAGGGAAACCCAAGTCCTCTCAGAAGTTGCTGGCCGAGACCCCTCCTGTTCCAGGAAGCTCCGCAGGAACAGAAACCACCATATGTATTTGTGCCCCTGCTGTGCTGGAAGCAGGGGCTGGTGCTCAGGAGGCCAGAGAAGCCTTGGCACACTCAATAAGTAATCCAGGGCCAGCTCCTGTGTTTGGCACTGTGCCAGGCATGGCGGTTGACAGGGAAGGGGCCTCAGTCCAGTCTGGGTATTGTTAGAGGAGACTTCCTGGCGTTAGGGATGCTTGAAGCAAGGGAGTCCCGAAGGTCATGGAAGAGTGAACTAGGGGAGGGTGACACCAGACAGTCCAGGTGGGGGTTTTCCAGCTAAGATGACTGGGTGTACTAAGGTGTTGTGGCGGGCACCTGCACAGCTTCCACATGTACGTAAGAGTGAGCACCTTGGTGTTTCTCTTGGATTACAAACTCATGGTGGCTAATGGGAAATTACCATATGGTTCTGAAATGAAGAACTGCCTCAACCTTTCGAAAGGGACAATCTATTGTCAATTCAGCATCTTAGGCACCCTCTGGGCACCACTGGCCACTGAACTGAACGACCGTAGGCTCACTGCCCACTTTCCCTCACACACTCCAAGGAGTTCAGGGCACTTCAGGACTCCGCGCCCAGGCTTGCCTGGTTGTGCCCCACTGATTCTGGATTCCTATGGTACCACCTCCCTTTGCCCTTTATCCCTCTGTTCCGGGGTGGTAAAGTTACCTTCCGATTATTCTCATCTTGGGGTTGCTTTAGTGATAACTCGGGCCCTTAGTTCCTCCAAACTTTGTATAATCAAGTCCCTGTGTTAAATTCCCTCTGTAGGAAATACCTAGATGAGTATCTGTTTTCCTGATGGCTCATATCAGATACACAGTGTTAACCTGCCTGCTCCGCATTACTGAAGCTTTCCCTCTGAACTAGCAGAGAGTTGGGCGGCTACTTACATTTTAATGCCATTATGCATGATAGCCCAAATCTGACTTCCCCTCTCACATCGTTCTTTCTCTTAGCAGTCAAATGTGTCCCCAGTGCTCCCTTTCTTGAGCCTGGATTTCAGTGTCTTTCCCTTTGTTCTCTGTACTGTTTTCAGTCAATCTATTCTGGTTGAAAAGGAAAGAAAAACCAAACAAAAACCAAACAAACCAGAAGTTGGGTAGTTTCTGTCCTTTGCGTCCATGTATTGCTTCAGAGTTCAAGTTGACTACCCAAGAGCTCCACTGGCCTTCCCATTTGGAGCATTAAGTACTGCAGTTTGGAAGAGTGTATACATACAGCACACACTTCTCTCCGTTTATTAAGATGGTTCAAAATGGTCTTTGGTTAAGAGTTTTTTCTTTTCATTAATGGTATAGAACAAACACTATCAATCACAGTCCCGGGTATTTCTCAGTTTCACCACAATTTAAAATAACATTAGTCATTGCATCTCCTAATACCCTATCCTTCCCTTCCCTCTCATCCCTCCTCCTGCTCTGTGTGTGAGTGTGTGCTATATGTGTGACACTTGCACACGACATGAGAGTGCAGGCACACGTACCCATGCACACCCTTGTGGAGCTCAGGCCTGGACACTGAGTGTCCTCCATCGCTCTCTACCTTACTCCCTTGGGGTATGAACTGAACTAGAATTCTGCTTGCTGTTTCAGCTAGGCTGGCTGGCCAGCAAGGTCTAGGATCCTCCAGTCTCTGACATTTCAAATGCTGGGGTTACAGGCACACACAGCCATGTTTTTTTTACATTGGTTCTGGGGATCTGAATTCAAGTTCTCATTCTTGCAGAGCAAATGCCCTTACCCACTGAATCATCTCCCCCACCACACACACAGCTACTAAGTTCAGACGATTTCTGCTTCTGGCCTCTCTGCCTGGCTCTTTTCTCTTGGAATTTAAGATAGGTGAACTGTGTTCATCCTGTCTAGCAGTATTCCTTATTTTGTTTTCGTGGCTTATTGCATTGGCCAATAGTATGTATCATGAGGGTACTGAAGGCCATCTGCCACCCTTGTCTCTGCTCTGGAGTTCACAGGCTAATGTTTCAACATAAGTGCAGCCCCTGCCCAACCTCACTCATCAGGTTAGACCGAGCCCTTCCACTTCAGGTTGCTAAGATCCTTGAGCAATAATTGCTGCCTGCCCGGAGGAGATCCGCACCATTCCATGGTAGGCACTGTTCCCTCTGCCAGGCATTTTAAAAAGATGGTCTTCAAACTCCTGCTGCGTCACCATCCAGGCTATCACTTGGGAATTGATTTTTCCAAACAGCCAAGCTACAGTGCCCTTTTCCTCTTCTGGCATCTCTCCACGACTCCATGCCTTCTCCGAGGGTGTTGGATGCTGACTTAGCAATAGCAAAGGCAGATTTCCCCAGGGTTCTGGGGGCATTTTTTATTTTTAGCTTGAAGATTCAAACTAATCACAAAGCAGTCAACTATTTCCTGACCGTTCTTTCTTTAGCTTGCATTTCCATTTCCTTCTCTTTGTTCTCCTACCTTCTGCAGTTAGTACATTCTGACTGAAAAAAAAAGAGGAACAAGGGACTTTGGGTAGCTCTGCCCTTGTCATCCGCCAGGCCACCCTCAGGAACAGCTGTGAAAAACTTCATCTCTTTGCTCCAAAGGAATAATCTATGAAACCATGGAGTTCCTTATCAGTCTAATGACAGTAGGGCATGCTCTAGAGAGACAGAGGCAGGAGGTCTAAGGCTAGCCTAGTCTATCTAGCAAGCTCCAGGCTGGTCAGAGGTATGCAGTGAAATTCAAGGCTAGCCTGGTCTATCTAGCAAGCTCCAGGCTGGTCAGAGGTATGCAGCAAGATCCAGTTTTAAAACAGAACAAATAAAACAACAACCATCAAAACGAAACACCTCCCAAAACCCAAAAAACAAAACAAAACAAAAAACCCCAAAACCTGTGCTCTTTTGCTCTTTTGTTTGAAGCCATGCCCCACTTTCTTCCTCTTTTAAATTCTGTCTTAATTGTGAGTTTACCTGAGAGGCCACTGACATCCACTTTCAGGTTCTCTGTGGGAACAGAATTCCTTCTTAGATTATTCTCTGACATTTCTTTGGGAAAGCATAGACTACACAGAGGACTCCCACTCCACCCCCATCTTACTCCCCTATGCAAATCAAACCAAGACTAGGATTGTCTTCTTCCTAGGACCTTGTCCTACATTCTAACCCGCTGACAGAATTAGCAGCAATCCTTGTGGCATTTCTTCCACCTTTCATCAGGCAGGGAGGCCAGGAAGTCACCAGCTGCTCAACTTTCAATAGGTGCCAAGGTCTGGCTGGCTAGGAAGTCTCCCCTCAGAAGCGCTGTGCCAGCCTGACATCTCTCTCAGACAAACACAAAGAGCATGCTGCTGTCCCCACACCGCATCTGATCTCCATCAGCAACGGCGCTGCACGTAGAGGCAGCGTCTACACAGTACTCATGGCAGCACCTGCACAGCAAGAAGTTCTCTATCCCCTTTCTGCAGAAGCCTGGCTGGGGACAAACTGGCTCCTGCTTTAGTTCTGAGCTGATGTGGGCACAACTGCAAATGCCATGTGAGACCAAGCCACACAGCAGGGGACCAGATAGAAATCTCAGGAGAGCTGTCCATGGATGGCTCTCAGAGGGCTGCGGGTGAGCAGAATCATTTCTCTTCCTAATCCCTGGGCTAAGTGGATAGGCCCCCAAGGGTCTCAAGCCTCCAACAGCCTTATCTACCATGCCCCGTGTGTACTGTAAATATGTCACTTTCTGTATGTGCTGTGAAACTGATGCTGGAAAGCGCCATTCCTACCCCATATTCCATTTCCTCACAGAACTGTGTCTCACTCGAGAATGGTGTTGTATGAGGCCAGATGTCAGCCAGAAGCACATCTCACAGAAGCTAGGGCATTGGTCATGCTCTTTAAAAATGAAGGGATCCCTCCAAATTAATTGTTTTTGAATGCCAAATACTGTATGATTTGTCAACTTATTTAATCTCCAATAATCACTTAAAGACTATTAATCAAGTCTGGAGGGATGGCTCAGCGGTTAAGAGCACTGGCTGCTCTTCCAGAGGTCCTGAGTTCAATTCCCAGCACCCACTTGGTGGCTCACAACCATCTATAATGAGATCTGGTGTCCTCTTCTGGCATGCAAGCATACTTGCAGGCAGAACACTATACATAATAAATAGAATAATCTTTTTAAAAAAAGACTATTAATCCTTATTTTCTAAATAAGGAAGCAGGAATAAAAAGACTATGTAACTTTGCCATGGTAACACAGCTACAGAATATCAGAGCTGGGATTTGACCCTTGAGTGCTGTACTCCCTTTAAGGGTAAGTGGCACTGCCTGGCCCTGTGGATGACAGGAGACACCTAAGAGTAACAAAGGAAAGTGGTCTGGCACCTCACCATGGGCCTGCTGTAAACTGTGAGTTCGTGGAACTCATGTCATATATGGGGTCTCAGACACTTCCTTGTCTGGGCATTTAGTAAGCATTTCCATACCACCAACTGCTTCGGGAAATCCTGAACTCATGTGCTCACTGCTTTGATGGCAGAAAGGACAAATGGCCATCTTGGTTCCAAGACATCGATCACTTATTTCTGTTTTAATTGAGCAGAGACTAAGACGACCAACTAGCACAGGGTTGCAAAATTCTTACTGAATTCAGGGTAAGCATACTTGGGCTCTGTTAGAACGGGCATTTGCAACATTGTTCTCTTTGCCTAATGGGTTTGAAGAGAAAACTTTCAGCATCTTAGAGAGACACATTACAAATGTTAGGAGTGTTCATTACGTTCATTAGGGTGATTTCTTACAGAAGCTTACTTTCATTTGTTAAAGGAAGAAAAAATACTAGAGAGAAAGGTCACCCCCCCCCCGTCTCTCTCTCTCCCTGTGCTTACTGTGCACAAAAGTCTGGGTTCTATTCCTAACACCTCTCTTCTGCATTACATTTACAAATTTTTATTTGTATTTGTGTACGTGTGTGTGTGTGTGTGACTGTCTGTATGCACATCACATGTGTATGTGCAGGTGTCTACTGAGTCTAGAAGAGGGCTGGATCCTCTTGGAACTGGGGTTACAGCGAGTAATGGTGTGGATATTGGGAAATGAACTCAGGACCTCCGCAAGAGCAACCAGTGCTCTTAACAACTGAGCCATCTCTCCATTCTTCTTCTTATCTTTTTTTTTTTTTTTTTTTAGACAAGAGTGTCATGTAGACCAGGCTACATGGAACTTTCTATATAGATCAGGTTGACCTCACAGAGATCCAATTGCTTATGCCTTCTAAATTCTGGGATTAAACGGGTGAACCACCAAACCTGGTTCCCCATTACATTTTAAAATATGGCTTAAAATCCTTTATATAGACCCCTCACTGGTAGAGGGAAATTTCCCCAAATTGTAATTCCTTCAAGAAAATTTTCAAATAATCAACTTTCCAAATTGATTCTATTAGCATGGGTGACATGCGACTCCAAATTGGGGGGGGGTGTGACTCTTAATTCAATTAATATCTTAGCAATCTGGAGTTAGTGTCTTTTCCAACACAGCAGCATGCAGGAAGAGTGTAGATGTCTAGTAAAAGCTTGCTCAATGAACTTGTTCCGATGCATTAGATTTTAATTTTCTTTAGGCCATTTTCAAGTACCTATTCACAAAAGTCTCTCTTTGCTTATGAGTTCCCTGGGTGTTTGGAACTACATTAATTTACCTCTGCAAATTGGAGAGTAAAATATTGTTTTTCTTAAGGATAACCTAGAAGATTCCATGGTCTATAGGAGGTGGCATAGGATAGGCACATTCATCTTTCAATTGATGGAGTCAATTATTTCAACTGATTTCAATGAATAGTGTAAGCACTTGGTCCGTGACATTTTTCTCTCAGAGAACACATTTTGCCCTGGTTTTATCCTTCCTAATATCTTTTTATTGTCTTTGTGTCTTCATGAGTGCACAGATGTATATATGTGTGTGTGTCTGCATGTGTATGTGCATCTGTGCACGTACACACAAGCCACTAAGGTGGCACAAAGCTTCCAGGAAGGGCAGCAAATGCTTCTATGTGGAGATCTCGAGGTATCAGCAATTTCAGATCCATTCCGGAGTCTAACCCAGAGAATGATCATTTCGTGAGTTCATTTTTGCTCAGGGGCCCGTGACTGAGAGTTAATTCAATCTTTTTTTTTGTCCTTAAAACAAAGGCTACAGTGGAGTTGCTCTGCATACAGCATCATTGCTAATGCACCTAATAGTGCTTTTCCTTCTTGGTTTCTTTAGTGTTTCCCCCTCTTTCAATTCTGTATCCACTGCCTCTGCTCTTTGCTTTCAGTGAAACCTTCCTTTTGGGGGGCTGCAGCATGAACACACTTGTCCCCAGTGGCTGCTTTAAAAGTCCCCATTACACAGCAACTCTCGAGGGGCCCTAATACGACTAATCACTGTCTAGGTCACTAAAGTGTAAAAAACCCTCTAAGCAGCCTGCTCATTACCATCCTTGCTACCTGAGCCGTGGCCATGAGATGGGAGTGATAGCCCATCCTCGGACATCATCCAGTTCACCAAATGAATGAAATTAAAACACGATTCATTCTGAATTAACATTCGGGTTAGATGAATACAATATCTAATGGGTGAAGGGCAGGGTTTGAGACTGTAGTTATCAGATGTGCCAGTGTGAGCTGAAACTGGAACTGGAACCTGGGGGCATGTGTTTCTGAGATGACAGAAAGGAGGACGAATCTGTTTTGGTATTCATTAGTACACAAAACTCACAAATGAGTCTGTCCCTTCCCCAGTTCTCTTTAGAGGTGTCTATCTTCAGCATCCTTAGCTTCTGAGACCAGACACTGGCTGGGTTTCAGAGCTTTGGGCTTAATTGCCTTTATTACAGGCACAATGTTCATCATGCAGCCAGGGAAGGAAGCTGGCTGGGTCATTAGCACAGCAACTCTTGCTGATGAGGTCTTAGCCTCCAAAAAGGATGTTTGAGCCATCCCTTCAGGCAGGGAGTGATTAGGTGGGTTTCTGTGGGGGTGGTCCTTCTAATTATTCTAACCCCTTTTAGTGGGTTGCCTAGACGACAGTCGTGGTGTTTTTTTAAGAGCTGCAGTCATCCCTCCATTAAAACCACTCACGGCTTTGCGATGCAGCTGCAATTTGGATCGGATCTATCAGAAATGTAATCATAACCATAAGCAGGTCCTTCCTCAGTCAAATGCACAGTTAGGTCATTAGAGTTGGTGAGTGGTCTGAGAGGAATGCTCTCAACAGAACCCCCAGCAGTAAAGGAAGCATGGATACTTGAAATCGATTCCCTCATCTTAACTATCTATTTTTATGTTGTCTGTGTCCCCCACTCAGGTCCCCAGAGTGGTAGCATGCTGACGGTCACCTGAATGTCTGCAAATCCATTTCAAGAGAGGTCTAGTAATGAGCAACGACCCCAGCTTTCTTGTTCTCATGCTCATAAAAGCACGCTTCATGTTGCTTCGGCAGCCTGAACTTGTGCACGCGTGCACAATTTTGTGTGCATACCTGCAGATGCACGTGTGTGCAAATGCTAGCTGGCCAGCAAGCCTCAGGGATCTGCTGGTTTTCACCTCCCTATTCCTGGGCTTACAAGGATGTGCCGCCACACTCGGTTCTTCTCTATGAATTCTGGGGAGCCAAACTCAGGTAGGTTCTCGTGCTTGCTGAGCAATCACCTCACCAATTGACTTTGACTAAAGAGCATGAATGAAGAACAGAAGATCCAGAGCATCACAGTAAACCAGCTTCACAAGTTCAAAGCCAGCCTAAGCTACACTGTGAGTCTGAGGCTACCACGGCATACAAAGTAAGACTAAACCTCAATAAATTAATAAACCAACAAACCACAGTGAAACGGGCACAACCTTGCTCACTGAGAAATACAATAAAGACAGAAATGCTGGCTTTTACTCACTGGACTAACAAAACTAGTTCAAAGTTAGCAAAGGCTTTGAGCTTGCTTTCATCTCTCATCAGATCTATGTGCAGAGGGTACAAACATGTGACATCTCCTCAGGGGGAGTATAAAATACTGAGCATTTGAGCAACTTAAAAATGCTCACATTATAATGCACACGCCTTTTGGCTCAGCAAGTGTATCCCTGGGGAGTCATCCTATAGCGCTCATTTGTTCTAGTGCACAAACAGAATGCCAAGCATGGCAGACAATTATTGCCAACAGTTGATGGGGCATTGTGTCCATCAGTATTGACTGGTTAAGTGAACACGTGTGCTTCTTTATATGTAGACTGGCTAGAGATTGACAAGAAATGCTAATGACTTTTGTATCTCAGAACTGGGAAGTCGGGAATAAAAAGGAGTAACCTAGATATTTTTGAGGCTTAAATTTTTTTTCTCTGTGTGTCTGAGTGCAGGCATGAATGTAGTGAGGCACATGTGATGAAGAGAAGAGCCAGAAGATCACAGAAAATCAACTTCACAAGTTCAAGGCCAGCCTAAGCTACAGAGTGAGTTTGAGGCTATCATGGGTAAGTAAGACTAAACCTCAATAAAATAAATAAATAAGCAAGCAAGCAAACAGTGAAACGGGCACAATCTTGCTCATTGAGAAATACAATAAAGACAGAAATTATATTTCCACTTCCACTTTGAGACAGGGACTCATTTGCTTCTGTGGCCACTTAGTTTGCAATTTTCTGGGTATTCTCCTGTCTGCTTCCGATCTTGTTGTAGGAGTACTGGGACTGCATATGTGTGCTACAGTATTCGACTTTACATGTTTCTGGGAATCAAAACTGAAGTGCTTATGATTATAGGCAAGCACTCTAGCCACGGAACCATCTCCCCAGCCACTGCTGGAGGTTTCGTCACTGTGCGCATCTCCTGTTTTTTAAAAAATAGCACAATGGTTCCCTTTATTACTAAATTTATGTATGCACATCTGTGGCTGTGCCTGCATGTGTACCATGTGCATGTATGTGAGACCCAGAGGTCACTGTGGGGTGTCTGCCTCAGCTGCGCTTCACCTTCTCTTTGAGACAGTCTTTCACTAAACCTGGAGTTCACTGATATAGCCAAGCTGGCTGGACAGTGACTGTGCTCCAGGGACCCTCCTGCCCCTGCCCACCTCCCCAGCACAGGGGTTACAGACCGCCCCACTGAGCTGTTTCCTGGGTCCTTGGGATCCTAACACAGCTTGTCACATCTGCATGGCAGGCACTTTACCAACAGAGCCATCCCCTCAACTCCCTTGTTTCTCTGTTCAGTATATTAACAGGGCAACACATTCTCTGCTTTGTCTGAGATGAAACCAAGTTAGATAATTTGAGAAGCAGACAGGCATTTTCAGTTCTCCAGACTTTCAAGAACTACTGGACCAGCGGCAGACATTCTCAGCTCTCACCTACCCTTTGCCCTGTAGCAGCTTTGCCCTTTATAAGAGGACAGTATTGTTGTCATGTGCCGTGCCTGGGAAGCTATCTCCTAAGAGTCTCAGACAGAAATATCGTTTCTATTTCTCCTTTCGTCCCTTCTCAAAAGATCCCTGTGGCATTTCTGCGCTTAAGCTGTTTCAAAGAGGGGTGTCATTCTTCACTGCGAACCCTCTTCCATGTTATTTTCCCCCTGGAGCCAGGCACCCCTCTCTGCTGCTAAACTTAGAATACACAGCTCTCCCATCGGCCAGGAGACATACCATTTCTTTCTCCTTTTTTTCTTTTCTTTTTTTTTCATTTTTCAAAACAGAGTTTCTTTGTGCGGCCCTGGCTGTCCTGGAACTAGCTTCGTAGACCAGGCTGGCCTCAAACTCACAGAGATCCACCTGCCTCTGCCTCCCAAGTGCTGGGATTAAAGGCGTGCGCCACCACCGCACGGCTGATATGCCATTTCTTGAGCTAGACACTATCTTTGCTTTTTCTGTCTACACAGTCTGTCAATGTATTACTGTTCAAAACCCACTAAAAATTGCTGCCAGGTAGCCTTAAACACTGTACACAACACCTTCGTCACATAATATTTGATTCTTTGTGTGTGAGGGCACAGATATCATAGGCGTTGTACATGTGTGTTGAGCTCAGAGGCCAAGGGCCAAAGTCCTCCATTGTTTTTTACCTTACTTTTGAAGACAGGGTCTCTCACTAAACTTGAACTCACCTGTTCAGCTGGCTGACTGACTAATGAGTCTCAGAGATCTGTCTGTCTTGCCCTGTCCCTTAACCCCACGGGGGTTACAGATATGTGCCACCACAGCCAGCTCTTATCATGGTGTAATGGACTTGATAAACTGTCATGTGTCATTTGAGCTCACTGAGAAGCTGGTTCTGGAAACAGGGTTGCCCCCTCCCATTCCAGACTGGAGAATGCTTGTCTTAAAGCGTCCTCTGAGGCACCTTGTCCAGGAATGGGCTGTGCCTCCCTGGACTCTCGAACAGGGAAGAGAACAGTAAAGCATCCCAAGAGTAAAAACATGGTGTCCTTGAGAAATGCTAGAAGGCAAATCACTTCCAAAAGATGTTCCTATTCTTGGGTCCATGATAGAAACGATGCCTACAGTGGAAAAAGAGAAGCCGGGTACTCTGCAGTTGGACGTTCACCCACGGAAAGCTCCATCAGTAGCTCCGACTTCCCCAAGTATCTATTTGATGTTATCTGGATCTGGAGGAGACACTTGCCAGGGACTGTCTCTATTGGGACCTCCAGCTGGCTGCCTTAGGGGGCTTCCCCAGTTGGTTTGTACTGGGTGTCTGCAAACCCTTGGTGTGACAGTGTTATTTTTCTGCTGTTATTTGTTTTCGTTTCTGTATGGCTGTCGTAGATCATTCTCTAGAGTGTGAGCCTGCGGGGGTACCAGGGAGACCAACTCAGGTCTTCTTGTTCATGCCACGGGCACCTGACTGACTGAGCCGTCTCCCCAGCCCCGAGATCCTTCACTGCAAGATACTGTTTAATTTTGAGGAAAACGAGAGAATTGGGAAAACTGGCAAGGCTTACCCGGCCAGTGCTAAAGCTGAGCATGTGGGACTCCAAAGTTTCCACATCCGACTTCACCAGAGACCTGTGAGCCTCTTTTTCCAGAAGCACCAGAGGGCCACTCTGTGGGCCTCTACTCTGCCTCTCATCCGGCTCGAATGGGAGCTTCTGTAACCCTACACCTGCTTCCACGCATGGGCTTTCACACTGAGGCAGGTCCTTACATAGGCGTGGTCACATGGCTCACCCTTGGCTAGAGGCTGGACTTCACCAGCCCTCTGTCTCTGGAGGAGGGCAGAACAATGACCAGCAAATGTCTTGACAGACTGAGGGAAGTGAGGGTAAAATTAAAGCCACACAAGGAACAACGAGAATCCAAATTCTTCTGCCTCCCCAGGGTTCGGGAAGAGGGAATGCACATTAACTAGGTAGATCTAGCTACTTTTTTCAGTACTAAGGAGCCAACCCAGAGCCTTGTCCATACTAGGCAAGTGTTCTACTGACACACATCTTGGGGATCCATCATCCATTTACTTTTTAGCATCGTGTCTACTTAAACTATACATACTTTCATTGCGTGATGAAAGTTAAAAATCAAAGCATCAAATCAAAAAATGGCATTAACCAAGAGAAGCTCCCAGGCCTGCTCCTTTGTGATTCTGGTTAAAATGTAAGTCCTAAGCCTGGTGTAGTGGGTGTACACCTTGAATCCCTACACACAGGAAGCAGAGGCAGGCAGATCTCTGTAAGTCTGGGGTCAGCCTGATCTACATAGAGTTCCGGGACAGTCCGACTACGTAGAGAGACTGGCTTAAATTAATAATAATAATAATAATAATAATAATAATAATAATAATAATAGTCCTACAGTCTCAGCAGCAATCATTTAAATAGAGCCCAACGTTTTAAAAGAAGTGAGCTTAGTTTGATTTTATTGTGCGCCCTGTGTATGCAGGTGCTTGTGGAAGACGTGGAAGACGGAAGAGGGCGCTGGACCCTTCTTAGTTGGTGTTAGAAGTGGTTGTGAGCAGCTCAGGGTGGATCCTGGAAACCAAATCTGGGCCCTCTGAAAACAGCAGAACTCTTACTGCTGAACCATCTCTCCAGGCCCAAAGCGCAACATTTTTAAATAAATTGTCTGAGCTAGCATTTGGTTTCTAATGTGGAGAGAAGTGGACCTATTTACAGAATTATTGATTTCTTTTGCCTGGGCTCAGCTAAGCACCAGTTTCGGGTTTGTTTGCCTTTTAGGCACCCCAGGGGCTTCTGAGAATGTGCTAGTTTCCCTTAACAGCAGTTGGCTCTTCTCCAGTCCCCCCACCCCCAGGCCTGGCTCATACTTGCCCTCCATCTCCTGGTGGGAGGTGCAGAAGCCAGTCACTGTAGGCCAATTTGTGCTATTTACCTGGAGCACTTGAGAAACTTGGCCAGTCAGGGAATTGACTTAGAGCCTGGTTTGAGAACTATTGATCTGAAAAGATCAATATGGCTGTCCAGAGAGTTCTTTGATGAACTCAGATTTTAAAGGACCAGGTAAAAGCTGCGAAGTTGAGTGCACCAAGAAGGCTCTGTTATTTGTGGTGTCCCAAGCTGGACCCAGGAGGCTGGAGTCACCAACCTGGAAGCCTGGTGGATGGTTTTTAATGGGCAAGGAAGTCAGAAGGGATCCCAGCACTGTCCTGATTCTGTCTTTGCTGCTAAGGAGAGCCCTCTTCTGCGGGAACGGCTGAGCAAGCAATGAGGCATGGAAGACGGGTTTGAACGCTGCATGGAACCACCTGGCAGATCTCAAGATGCGTAACAACCATGAGCCATACCAATTCACTGATACCAAACATGAAAGGATGATAGAGGATGAACTAGGCTTATGAATTCCAAAACCAGAAGTTAATTAGTTGTGGCGAAGTGAGTTTGATGTTGCTGGCACCTGCGGTGGTTCAAAATATATATAATGAATTATTGGGAAGAAAAACGTGGAACAGTCTCCCACAGGGATGCTTCATTAGAAATAACACTCCATCTCTGTTCCTTTGGAAATGAAGAAGAATGAGTTGAGTGCAGTATTTGTGGATAGGCTGCTGGACCAGAGTGGGATGAGATGTGGAGAGGGTTACCAGACAACTAGGGATGCATGCTGGAGGTTGTTATGGTCCTGGTTATGAACGGGGTTCCCAGCCTCTGGTGGGTGTGGGCAGTTACGAGCCCACTAATGGCAGGGATGGTGGTGAAGGCGGACAGTGTTTCTAGGCTGCTGGCATAGAAAGGCAGCTCTCTCCTCAGAAGCTAGATGTCAATGCAGTGAACTGCACTGTGGTCTAATAGTCTCACTGAGATGTGGGTCAACAGGGTGCTAACAGTGGAACGAGTCATGAGAGCCCACAGGCTGGCACTCACCTGTTGTATGACACGTAGGTACTGCCTGACTGAAGCCCAGTCCTGAGCATCCCCATTGGTAACAATGCAATACTACCCACCTTGCAGAGTGACCAGGAAGATAAACTGACACACACGGGAGCAGGAAATTGATCATTAACCCTTCCGTATGACTGTAGATCACCATGCACCTAATGGGCTTTGCAATGTCAGATGGCTAGTTGTTCCTCGGCCCTGATCAACATTATGCCAATGCTTCAAATGAGACCCTGAACAGTGTGCGCACGATGATGAAGCTGAGCCCGCAAACGACATGGCGATCCACGTCCTACTCAAAATGGGATGCTCCAGACTGGATGTGGTACATCAGAGCCCTTCAGACCGGAACAGAGGTGACGTGTCATCACCTGTTACCTGGTTAGAAATTCCCTTTGGAATGAATCCATTCTCTGAGCAGACATCCAGTGAGCGTCTGCTATCTGTCAGGCACGGGGGGGGGAGGGGAGACAAAGGCACAGCTCGTATTGAGGAGTCTAAGGCTCCAAGATGAGATGAAAGAAAGAGGCTGTTTTAATACAAAGTTGTGAGTACAACGTTCCTGTGTCTGGGGGTAGGAGGGGGAGGTAGTAGCAGAACAGAGAACACAGAAATTAACCCAATTTGCAGAGGTGGGGGCTGTCAAGAGAGTTCCCAGAGAGAATGACGCCTGAGCGGAAGCTGGAAGGCTAAGCAGGAGTTGGGAGTGGCAGAAGTCTAGGTGGAAGAAAGAGCATTTGCAAAGGCACAGTCATGAGGCATGGCACATGCAGTGTGCTATGACTGTTTTCTCAGAAAGGTAAGGGGTCCGGATGGAATATGCTAGAGCACCCAGCCCTGGAATGACACAATCAGATACAGCTGCAGAGAGACAAGAGTGAGCTCGGCAAAGGTTGTGGAGACCAGAGAGGGCACCCCTGACAAGGGAGAAGACATTCCTGCAAGATAGTATTGGGGAGAATAAGGAAGGAGGCACAGCTGAGCAGAACTATGGGCGGCCTGGATATGGGCAGCGAGGGAGAGAGGAGTCGTGACATTCTCATTCTCAGCAAAAGAGAACCTGAGGGGGAAAGAAAATTGTGCCTTCCAGGAGCGGTGGTCGAAGATATATTTGCATTTTTTTTTTTTTTGGTCATGTGGAGTTTGGATTATACATGGGACATCCACATTGAAGCGACAATACAGAAACTCATACAAATAGTCTGAGTTGAAGATAATGGCTCTCAGAATCAACAGTATTATAAAAATGTGACAGGAAGGGGTGATCCCAGACTGGTTAAGTCAGAAAAGCAGTGAGTAGAGACATGATCCCTGAGAAAGATGAGGTTTGCAAGAACAAAGCCGCCACGCAGTAGGCAAAGGTCTACTTTGCTTCAGTCAGAAGGGCTTACACAAGCAGCTAGCTAAATCTACTCATTAGTTTAAGCAGAATGGCTTTTGTTGCGGGTACTGAATCATCTTTAAGAGGCTACAGGCACAGCCAGGAAGAGGTAAGCGACCACGAGAACATGTGCCCTTTATCATGGGACTGGTATCAGGGGACACCCTGCTACCACCTGGGTGTCAGGTGTTACAACCTCTGCCAGAAGAAGAAACCATCAGCTACTGTATCATGAAGAGCCTCAACACAGGATGGTCTTGTTCCACACCACTTAGCTGAAGGTTCACCTTCGGACACCGGGAGTCAACTGGACCCAGGAGTGAGCTCCAAGGGGGACTTCTGTGCAGAAGAATCAGTGAAATAAAGATGGAGTCCAAAAAAAGAAAAAAAGTACGAATAATCTTTATTTCTTGGAGACACATTGTAAAAATATGAGCAGTTAAGAGAAAGAGAGCAGAACATGTTTATTCAGATGCGGTACACACCCTGGGGATCAGAACACGCCCGTAAACAAGCATCATGGGGGAGTTTATAAGTAGGCGGTCTACTCCCCTGTGCAAGTGTGCAGGAGTCCCTCCTCCTCAAGAGACTTTTGTAGAACCAAAAAGGCCAGATTTCAGCAAGAGAAGATGTTAACACGTGTCCAAGGGTTTAAAGGGAACCAAATTATAATCACACATATCCAAGTGACACAAAATGAACTGATTGCACAAGACACAGATGAGAGAGCATCTTGGGATGCTATTAAGGGAAAAAAGAGGTCTGGCGCACTACTTGAAATGGGGCAAATAAATATTTTGGTACAGGTGTCACCCTGAAAGACAACATGTTGCTTTGAGGTTCTACAGAAGGAAGGGGCCACAGGCATCCCTCTGTGCGGCAGGCAGACTGCTTTGGCACAACCTCCAGGAACCTGGCAGGCTTGCATGTGCGCCCTTGCTTCACCTCTGCTGCATGCTGCGAAGAAGTTAAATCTCGAGTGAAATCCAGCCTCAATCCTGACAACAGTCACAATGATGTCTTCTGAAAGCACACAGGTCAGCAGCGCCAGTCATTAAGGCGTTAGAAAGCATTCTTCTATTTGAGAAGTAAATTCTGCCGAAACACACCAGGCAGCTGGCAATCAGCACGGAGGCTCAAACCCACACCCATGAACCCATTTCCAGATGCACAATTCCCAGTCTCCCTGCACTGATGTACTATCTGATGAGTTCTGTGATCTTCCTCAAGCTTCTGCTACAGAAGGGGCATTACAGTCAGCTGCCTTTATGGGGAGCTAGTCTGAATGCATGTTTGCTGCCCAGATGAGAAATGAAATTTCAATAAATCACAGAGTAGAAAGGACCTTGGAGATCACTAAGTTCAGCCCATTGTTTTCAGGGAGGAAAGGACACCAATCAAAAGGGGAATGACCTAGCCGAGGTCACACAGCAATGGAGACTGGACCCTGGCACTCTCCAACCCTACGACAGTACTCTGTGCCAAGCTGCTTCTCTAAGCTTTTGGTTTGCTGGTTTGCTTTATGGGGTCCCACTGGCTAGACACCAAGATTATCAGGTACACAGCAGGAAGATATAGAATCCACTTCAGTTTTAAAATCAGAATATCAAAATGATTCCTGAGCCTTTAGCTACCTTCATTTTATTGAGAATGCAGTCCACAGTAAATCACGGCTACCTACGACAGTTATCTTCAAATGTTGACCCGGACACTAACAGCACTACTTAGCAACACTTGTGCAAGCACGCCCATGTGATGCCAGAAAGTCTCTCAGGGAACGCAACGGCACCATGGTGGTGACTGGAAGTAAAGGCGCTTCGGTTTCTCAGAGTGCAGTCATGAGTTTGTCCCGGTACGTGACACTGTAGGCCCCTAAGTTCCTCTGGTTCTGGTCGTGGACATAGTCCAAGTGGCCGTCATCTCCACTGGCTGAGGCTTTCCAGTGCGGCCTGTCATCCTGACAAGGTGGCCTGTTTTGTTTGCAGATGGGATGGTTACTGGGAGAATGGAAGACAATTCAGAAAGGAGCGAGGCCAACCACACACGCACAAAGGAAATGGCGGTGAGGGGGTAGGGCAAGCGGGGTGCCTGGTACGTGAGTGGCCTGGAGACTTCAGGATTTAAAAACCCCTGTGTGACCATCTACCAACTCTGCTGCTAATAAAAGCTCTGTTTCTGGCCCAGTCATGGTTTTGCAAGGGGGGGTGTGGTGGGCAGGTCAGTCCAAGGAAAGCTAGCTGAGGGGAAAGTCTCCTCAAACCAGTTGTGCATGGTGACAGTTTGGGATAGCATCTGCCACAAGTATGGACCAATCAACTCTCCTCAGGATGCAACTCTAGAGAGTTCTAGAACACAGAGAGCACTGGGTGCCATCTGGGTTCAGCTACAGATCTGGGATGGGGCTGAGTTGTGGTTCTTAGGGGACACTAAAGCCTGGCATCAGCAGGGCCACCTCCAAAGGAAAATGTTGCCTCTGGGTGAAGAGAAGGCTAGGGCATACAACAGAGGGAAGATGCTGACCAAATAGGTGATATTAGATAGGACATCTACCTAAACCACTGTTAACATGATTCTGGCCCTGCTAAGCCTCAGCTGCCACTCATGTCTGAAAGATAAACTACAAGTGAACAATGTGAAGATTTAGCCTTACCACCCCACTGACCTGACTTGCCCTAAAATGCTACACGAATATCAAAGTGTTAATAATAATATCAGATCGCACCGCTGAGTTACAAGGGCCCCCACACGTTTACCTAACTTCCTCAAGGCACATTTGTTTCGTCCCTCAATTCCCCATGCTCCCTCAAGGAGCAAGGCCCATAGCTCCCCCTTGGTCAACCTGAATTCACCAACTGTGCTTCTGAAAGGGCTGGACACATAAATGCCAATTAAGACTTGTCAAAAATGCAACTCTTAAGGGCTTCCCAGGGGTCGCCCTGACTCCAAACAACATGGCAGGTGCCAGGTCACTCACTCAGTGACAGGGCAGTGACAGGAGACACTGATAGCCATGGGGCCAAGTCCCACTTTTTTTGGTAAATTAAGTTTCTTTGGAATATGGTCATGCATTCTTATGCACATCCTCACGGCTTGTTGTTGTCTTCGGACAATGACCACAAAGCCAAAAATACAGACTCCCTTTTGCTGGAAAAGTTTAATAACCCACAAGTAGGAGAAAAAGGCCCACTGCCACCAAAACAAACAGTGCCCTCATTCCTAAGAGCTAAAACCTTAAAAAAAAAAAAAAAGGAACCATAATCTCCAAGCTTTAATCACATTCCAAGAAAATAAAAACAAATTCTCAGAATAAGAAAATGTTAACTTGGAAATCTTAAGCAACATCTCTGATATAAAACCAAACCAAAATATTTGTGGTTAGAATTTCTTTTTTTTTAAATCTTTTGTTTCACAAAAGCTGGCCACTTGCTTCCTTTGCTGTGAAAAGCAGGTCTTCTGCCCTGGTCAGGCCACTCTGAGGGGTTGTTCCTGCAGCCTAGCAGGGGACAAGCAGACTTCCCAAAGCTCCCAAACTCACCTGACATTTGGAGAGTGAGGGCGCCACCGGGGCTGGCTGGGGTGGACGTTCGGATGGTACTGAGGCTGCAAAGGAAACACCAGACCTGATTACTCCGTGACCTTTGGATTTCAGTGGCTGCCATGTCAGCTGCTCTCTCTTGCAATGACACCCACTTCAGAAGGCAGGGAGGGGTCTGTGAATAGGAAAGCTGTACTGTAACCAAGCCCCCGGGGGGGGGACCTTTCCCAGGATGATCTTATTTCTCCCACTAACAAAGGCTAGGGAGGGGTAGGAGGCTGGGACCCAGTGTCTGGCTCACTAAGTACCATCTCCAGAGAAGGGGCTGAGAGGCAAGGTGCCACATCTGACTCAAAAGAAGCGACCCAACATGCCCTGGTCAGACAACGCTTCTCTCTCAAGGAAGCAAGTGCCAGGAAGATGGGGTGAGTGGCTTCTCTCTTCACAAGCCACTTTTTGTTGGTTTTGAAATGACGACAGCGGAGTTACGCAGGCACACAGACAAGGGCTGGAATGACAGGGTAATGAAAACAGCAGCGTTGTGGGTGTATAGATGGTACTATCATCAGGAAGACCTATTGTTCCCATGAGAGACGCACAGAAGAACTGAAGGAAGCTGTTTATAAGATAAGAAAGTAGACCAGCGTGAAGCAAAGCCCAGATGGGCCTGGTGGGGTAGCCGGCTGCCATTCCACTTCTCACCTGCAGAGGGCAGCAGGCCTAAACACCGTCAGAAGCCAAGAGGCTTCTCAAGGCTAAACTAGCAAATTTTGCACTCCCCACTCCCCTTCCCCCAACCTGAAAGTCACTGCAATCGCATCACCATTAATCTTTTAATTATTTCTTTCCTTCCTCCTCCTTACCCCTGCCGTTGTGGTTAATAAGCAGTGGCCTGCTTTCTGTTAGAGAAATTCTGAGCAATTCTGTTCATCTAATTTTCATGGCCCTGAGATACCCTCATGCTGCCTATTCTGTATTCCAGTGGCCTTTCCTTTCCTTTCAAAGCGCCTGTCAGCAAGCCGAAGCTGCACCCCCAGAGGACATGGTGTGGGGAGCGGAATCTGTAAGGGGTACATCTGCAGGAGGATCTGAGCACTGGCATGATGCAGTCTCCTCAACTTGGTCTCTTTTAGGGGATACTGAAGCCCATGGAGTTTGGTGATTTTCCCAAAGCCACTCCTAGGCTCCCTGCACTGAGTCTCCAACAAAGGAGAAAGATTACCCTGCAACTGGACCCTCTAGTCTTTTCTGTTTTTAAACACACTCAGATTCACCAAAGATGAGGTAGAAACCTCATCCACAGAATTGAAATAAAGGGAGATTCCAGAACTTTCCTTGACACATCTCCTTTGATAATTAATTCACATTTCTATACTCCCAAGTACTTTAATGTTAACTCGGGTGCTCTGTCAACAATAAGGAATATATGTGCATCTCTTCGCTTGCCGTAAGAACAGAGAAAAAGGGAGCCAAATTTACTGGAATCCCAGGGACAATGAAAAACTGTCCCAGCTCAAATGACAGGTATCCTCACTGAGAACATGGCCATCTGTCCTCTGCAGCTGGCTGACTCTGCAGCATGAGCTAAAGCTGCCATGTCACCTTCCCGGCAATCCTCCACAGCATCACGGTGTGACCAGGCCACTTACCAGGTCACCCTCTTCCAGTCAACTTATATCCAAACTTTGATGGGGCAACACAGGGCCGCTAAGACTGGCTCCCAGCGACAATGAGGAGGGATCCACATGCAGAGAGCCAGCAGATCTGCTGTGAACAGCGCATCCCTGGTTCTCTGTAAGCAGAACTCACTGAGGAGGCAGCAGAGGGCAAGGGTCATGGCGAGCGGGCTGCCTTACTTTCTTTTTCAACCTCTCTCCTCCATGCACTGGGTACCCAGCAGCAGCTATTCTCTTCCCATAACACCCCAGGTTACACCTGACATCCCTGAACAAGAAGCCCAAGACCCTAAGGAAGATGCCGGTGGCGGGGCGGGGGGGGGGGGGATGACTTTCCTTCCACCAGGTTCAAAGTCCCTTCTACCCAACAGCCCCGTCTCCTCACTCTGCATGCTATGAGTGTGACTTTGTGCACAGAAGTTCTTCAGGAACCATCTGGGAACCCCCTGAGGATAACAAACATGGGCATCTTGGTTATCACAGAAGTGTCATCTTTAACAGTGAACGACCAGGGAAGGGGACATCAGAATGAAGTTTCCACTGGAAACGGTTTATGGATTGGCACTGTCACTTGTGACGTTCATAGCCAAACATGGGGCACAGTCACTGGGAGGACAGCATGCTTCAGGCCCTTGCCCAGGACAAGGCTGGTCAACAATATGATGCTGTGGGAGGTGATTAGGTCTTCGGGGTCGGTCTTCAGAGGGACCCTGGTTAGTTCTCCTGAGCAAAGCGGCACAGCCCACTTCTTGCCCTGGCCCCCATCTCACCACCTAACTGCTTCCTACGTATACACTCCCCTGCTCTGACGTCACAGACCCTTCACCAGAGCTGAGTGGAGGCCAGCACTTTACTTCTGAACCTTCAAAGCCATGAATTAAATGAACTTATCTCACTTTATAAAGAACACAGTACTGGGTATTTAGTCATAGCAGTAAAAGAAACAAAGGCTAACACAGGCCTCCGAGTTAGAAATCATTGGACATGGGTCTCTGCCTTTCGGCAGAAACGCATTAACACCTGGGAGTCAAGGCCAGCACCATCCTCCCGGAGACCACCTCAGGAGCTCTGCAGTCTGTGGATGCCAAGGTCCTACTCCTTAAGTTTCTGTTCCGCTTTCAAGGGGTGAGACTGAAGACAGCATTATTCTTTTAACGCTGGCCACATGGTTTTAAGGGGCAGGGCTGAATCCCACTGGAGCTGGGAGCTTCCAGCTTACAAGGAAAAAGGAGGAGGGGACTGCTGAGTACCGGTGTGTAGCATTGCAAGATACTGTAGCAAGCAGGTGAGAGGCAATGGACTCGGGGCGGGTGGGCACGGGTAAGACAGCACTGGGTCAGCCACTCTACTGCTGCTGGAAGCTGCACACAGGAACAGTGTTTCATAACGGGAAGGGTGGGAAGGGACTGAGAAAATCAGGACAGGCTGTGGCAGCCCAGCGAGGGTCACCCACAGCAGCTGTGGAGGGGCTGGCTCACTACAGGCTGGGCTACCGAGAGGGCAGGTAGGAGGCGCGGACCCTGGATGGTACCGCTGTGAGATGATACAACACAGGACATGGAAGCTGAGCCCAGGTCTGGTGTGAGACAAATGGGGTCTAGAAATAAATGACACCTTCACTGGCGGGAGTGGGTTTACCATGAGAGGGGTGGGGGAAGGACCAACAAAAACAGAACAACAACAACAACATGTGCTGGGCGTGGAGGCGCACGCCTTTGATCCCAGCATGTGAGAGGCAAAGGCAGGTGGATCTCTGTGAGTTAAAGATTGGAACTCACTGCTCTACAGAGTGAGTTCCGGGGCAGTCAGAGCCAGACCCTGTCTCAAAAAACAAAACCAAAAAACCCCCCTAAGCCAAAATAAACAACAAACAAAACGTGTTGCCTGTGAGTTTCCTCAGGACTCTGGCACCCCAGCAGGCACAGTCATACCGAAGAAGGCAAACGAAGCAGAAACAGAATCTGCCCCCTGGATGCCTGCCTCAAGGGCTTGCGTTTGCGAGGCCCACAGCGCCCTTTCACAGAAACATGCACTTGAGCGCTGCTGAGAGGCTATGCCTAACCAACAGAAACATAACTCCATGTCCCTGGCGCCTTCAGGCTAACAAAGTTAAAAACAGGCACTTTAGAGGACTGGGAGGGAGCAAGGGTGGGGTGGGGGATTTGCCTTTTAGAGTTTTCCGGGAAACAACAAGAACACTGAACCAACACCTGACAAGCATATGCTGTTACTACATGCTTCTCATCACACAAACTAAGACATGTCAAACCAAGAAACATCTTAAACACAGCATCTCACCTGGTAATTATGGACTTCAGGATTTGTTTTTGAGCTAAAAAGAAAAAGAAAAACATCATTTTTAAGCAAGGAGGCATTATGAAGGATCTATTTAATAGCCACAGCTAATTCTACAGACTCCCTGCTCCGTTAGGAATGTCTGCACAGTGTTTCTTTTCTGGTTACTAGAGCTTACATGAACATATATAAGCATATAATCAAGGAAACCACAGACACCAACTTTCACTCCTAGTTCAAGGCTCCCCGGCATGAACACCGCAGTGATACGCCACAGTGCAGCGGTGACATATTGGGTTTCCTTTCAGCATTGCAAACCAAGAAGCTTCGGTCCCACTGCAGAACCTCCCTGGCATGGCCCTGTTGGCTAGAGCTCTAGTGATGGCACTGAGTTTATTCTAACAGAAGGAAGAGGTATCGGCTTCCTCAAGACACCTGCCTAGGCACCGTGGGAGTGATCCCATGAGCTCCTGGTACACAGTGACACTGCTGCTGATCTGGGCACTGGTGGTGATTGCTCATTCAAGTCAAGCCTTGGCCCTGTTACTAATAATCTAATATAGCAGGGTGACAGGGTCCATGACATTTCCTACCGCCTCAGTCCACAGACAAAGGAACAGTTCCTTCAGAGAGGGTAAGGAAACCTCCTACTAAGACTCACTGGCCAGCCGAAGGCTGAGCCAGGGTTGATACAACATCTATCTGCTCAGACCCAAAACCTATTTGCTTTCCACCAAATCTAGCTGGCTCTTGGAGGGTCTGTGGAAAAGCTCAGAGCTCAAGTGTGATTTAATATGATTGGCTCTTAATTAGAACTAGCTTGGCAAATATATAAACACATTTGCATAAATAAGTATGTGTGTGGAATATATATGTATGGATATATGTATACACATACCCACATACATACAGAGACAGAGATGAATGGATGGTTGGATGATAGAGAGAACATTTGTTACATAAGATGCAAGCTCAGTACCTACCAGAAACCTCACAGCCCCAGAACAATCACTGGGCAGTCACTGTTGCTAGGGTGCCTGGAATCAAGGTTTATTGCTTCTCTAACAAAGGCGGGGGGGCATCTTTGTTCTGAACCTTACATTGGATCTGCATTTAGTTTTCAGAGAGGACTGGTAGTGAGGTCAGGCGCTAAGCCAGACCGCTTAGGCTGGATCTCAGCAGGTGGGTAAAGCGCTCCACAAAGTGCTGTTTTTCCAGCAGCGTCTCTGTGGTTCCCAGCACAACTTCACCCATGGTCCCCACAGCCGTTCTGCTCACCAGGGATCCCACAGGCTGCTAAGAGCAAATGATCAGCTGCGAACAGCGGTTATTAGCTCATTTGTTCCTAAAGGGTATATTTACTGACACTTTTTTGTGTGTGTTGCGTTTTTTTATGTTTGTTTTCATTCCCGATATATAATCTCCCCTAGATTCTAAGAGGGAAATGTCACTTTATCAGGGAAATACAAACAAACAAAACAATCATCTCCCAAGAAAGCAGGAAAGACTAGCTTACAATCCCCTGAGAATTAAAAGCAGGGCCTGAGAAAGGCCAGCAGTTTCAGCATACTTCCTGCTGAGACCCTATCAGAGGCCGCCCTGCCCCCGAACAGAGGCCACACCTGCAGACCTTCAACTACCCAACCTGAGAACACATGCCACACCCCACAACCCCTATACCACAGGGGGCAATGGACAGCAGTTCAAGAGTGTTCTCTCACCCCTTCCATTAGATGCAGAAAGCAGACGGTATCACTAGGCCAGTATGTCACTGCACGTGTGCCCTGGAATGTGAAGCTACGCTAACTTTGCTCTCCAGTACCTGAGGTTCCTTGAAGGGATTTCAATGCTTTCTGAAGTGAGGAGGAAGCCAATGAACAGGTGGGCCTTAGTCCTTCCCTCCCCACAAGTAGCTCTCTGATTGTTTGCTTTTAAGTCAGGCTTCTTGGGGATGATGGTAGAGTATAAACATTGCAAGCTAAAAAAATTTGGGGAGAACACAGACCTAGCCCAAGCTCCTTGCCTGCAAATGAGAAAAAGGAAACACACCAAGTAGAAGGCCAAAGGCTCCAGGACGCAAATGAGAAAGCTTTTATGGAGAGGGCTCCTGAGGCCTCGGCTGGAGTTCTGGAGGCTAGCCCGGGCAGTGGTAGCCCTGATCTCATGCCCTGTCTGCTAAGATGAACGTACATTGCACAGGGTGTCTCTATCCATCTCAACAGCCGCTACCACCTTCGCCCCATCAGCCTCGAGGTCTCAGCCTGCGGTTCAGAATCAATGATCTACCTACCACCTATTCTCACACGGCAGCTGATCCTAGCATGTCACACTTACAGAGGAAGAGTGGTGGTTTCAGAGAGGGGAGAGAAGGCGAGGTAGTAGGTAGGACAGTGGCTCTCTCCTGGAGGCCACACTAACCTTACCAGGAAAGCTTTGCAGACCAAACGCCCAAGTCACAGGCATACAAGTATTCATTTGGCTCAGGGCTATCCTGCCCAAGGTGGGTGTTTCATAGCTCATCAGGTAATTCCAGACACAGGCAGGATCAAGCTAGGGAAGAGGCAGCTAATTTGACCCAAGGGTCAAATGTGGCTGACTGGTACTTATGAATAAAGTTTTATTAAATCACAGACATGCTCATTTGTTTGCATATTGCCTACAGCTGTTTCAGTGTTGCTACAGCAGCACTGAATAGCTCTGAAAGAGATGTCACAGCCCAGGATTCAAAGCATTTCCTATCTGCACCCTCACAAGAAGCTTGCAAAGTCCCACAAGGGAGATTTTCAGTCGTGTGACACATGATCCCGCAGAAACTCTTAGAGGTGGCTTCTTTATTTGTTTGCTTGCTTTTATTATTGTATGTCTGTGTGCATGGTGTGTATGCATGCCACGGTGCACGTGTGGAGGTCAGGTCAGAGGACGGCTCTGTGGAGCCATCTTTACATGGGCTTCGGGAACTGACCATAAGTTCAAGGCTTGCACGGCAAGCACCTTTACCCACTGAGCCCTCCCTGCGGCCATCCAGTGCTGTTGGTCTCGCAGCATCTGGCGGTCACAGGACAAAGCAGCACCTGTAGCTGTGGAACCTCTGCTCAGCAGCAGGCCTTTCAGTCCCCACCCCTGCCTGCCTCACGGTTACTACACGCGCTGCACGCGTGGCTGCCACCTTACCACGGTGACAGCAAACAAAGTACTGTGCTACTCAGGAAAAAAAAAAACAAAACAACAACCCAGCTGTTTTGCAACAAGAACGTCTTGGAACATTCTGTTGTATGCTTTCTGGAAGCTGGGAGGACAGTATAGCCAGGCAGAAGTAAAAGGGAGAAAAAAGTAATCAGGTGAGTCACTGGGATTTCATTGTATTAAGGAGATCAACACTGCAAACATGCGTGCCTGGTAATTAGAAGGGAAGAGCTGTGCTGGGGACTCTGGGGGCACTTACCAGAGCTGAGCAGCAATCACTGGGTTGCTTGCTGTAAAGAAAGGATGGGAAGTTAAGCAGAACTTTAAAACATTCGGTACACAGCACACAGAGAATGGCAGGGCAGAGTCCTCTCTACCACGGCACGGTCCTCATCTCAAACCAGGCAGTCCTGAACTCTAGCGACTTCTTTCCTGAGCACCTGACATCCCTCCCTCTAATTGACGCTGTTCCTCCCTAGATCTCTAGGCTCCCAGGGCGTGCCGGTATGCAGGCAAGGCACCAGGAGGCAACCTCAGAACAGTCTTTGCTCCCGAAGAGCTGGTGGTTCTGGGTGGAGATGGCAAAGCAATACAGCTTGATGAAGGATGAAATACCAGCAGACATCTAGAGAAGAACTTGGAGCAGACATTTCTGATGGGGCAGAGGCAGAGCTGGCATAAAAGAGGCTCACATTTATTCAACCACGCTGGCAGCCGAACCCACAGCCATGCTACCACTGAGCTAGATCCCCAACTCGCCCCACACACTTTTCTTCTTTTGAGGGGGCAGAGTTTTATATTGCTCCAGCTGGCCTCAACTACTATATAGCTGAACTTCTTCTGATCCTCCTGCCTCTACCTCACGAGTGTTGAGATTATCAGTTCATACAGAACTGGGAGAGCAAATCCAGGCTTTCATTTCAGCTAGGCAAGCACTCTGCCAACCAAGCCATACCCCAGCTCTCCTTCCTTCCTTTCAAGACGGGTATGCCAGGGAAAACCACTCAGAGCTTCACTAAGAAGATACTAGGCCTCTAGCTGGAAAATTTATCAGTAAAATAAATGGAGGAAAAGGATCGAGACCAGAAAGGAGGGGAATAAGAACCTCAAAGCCAGAAGTCTAAAACAGCCCCAGGCTATGCAGCTGGGTCTGGCCATATTCTCTACTTCTAGGTCAGCTACACTAGACATTTCCTCCCCTTATGCTGGTGCACACTTGTGGGGACTGGGTGTTTACTACTATATCAAAATGTTGCTTTTTCTTTAGAAAGTAGGTTCCCAGGTTGGCCTGTCTCTGGACACCTGTGACTCAATGGAAAATCTCCCCACCCCACCCCTCACACCCAAGTGTGTTCTGCTAATGGAGACAATGACCCTGCATGAGTTCTCACCCTTTTGCTGTTCCCGTAGACACTGCCCGATGCTGCCTACAGTTATCCTCCATCAGTGGATCACCCTCTCCTGAACATATTCCCATTCTCTGGCCTTTCCTTTTGTATTTTCTTTTCTAATTAATTAAAACTTTTCACTTATTTTATATCCCGACTGCAGCTTCCCCTGCCCACCTCCCCTGTTCATTGGTTTCATTTTGTGAGACAGAGTTTCTCTGTGCATCCCTGGCCAGCTTGGAACTCACTCTGTGGACCAAGCTGGCTTTGAACTCACAGAGATCCACCTGTTTCTGCCTCCCGAGTGCTGGGATTAAAGGCGTGCACCACCACCGCCTGGTCCCCTCATCTTTCTTAAAGCTAAGGCCATATTGGGGGGCTCTTGGCTTTTTTTCTCCACTAAAACAGCTGAGAATGACTTAAGACCTGCTGACTGTCACAATACTGTGCTGTTGAAACAGGGTAGTGGGAGACCAAGGTTGCAGATTCTAGAAGGCATGGGTATATAAACAGGGTTCCACAGAGGCCCACTAAATCCTGGCTATGCAAGAAAACTGTACAGAAGTGTCCTCACAAGTTTAGGAAGGTGGCAAAGCTGGGTGCAATGGCCCTGCTGTTAAAAAAAAAAAAAAAGGACAAACAATTTAGCGCTAACTGGAGTATGCCAGATGGAGGACCAATCCATGTAGAGAAATGAGCTATACAGAGCTTCGAGCTCAGATGATAAAGCCCAGTTTAAATAGAACTGAGTCAGGAGGGCTCAAGTACCGCCTGGCACACCCCGGTCTCAGGCCTCACACAGGCAGGAGCCAGTAAGAGACATGAGGTTCAGGGAGTTCTGAGCAAGAGAGGAACACCGCAGGGTGGGCATGTCTAGACTGACCACGGGGAACCTGAGCTGTGTCTCTGCAGGTTCTGCACCTATGCTTCTGTGGTCACAGTTCTGGTTTAGCACGCGCCCAATGTCCTCACCAGGAATGGCAAGGCAGTGGAGACAATAAAGGCAGTACCTTCTACGGGCAAAGGTGATAGATACTATTGAGGATCCAACCCTAAAAATAGTAGAGAGGCACATTCGAAGGAAGACAGACAAGAAGAGGTAAAAGTTCCACCAAGACTTATGACTTTCTTTCCCAACAGCTTTTGAACCAGAGGGTAATGGCAGTAAGTCCCTCCCCTAGCTAACCAACCCACCCAGCCCTACTGCACAATGCCAGCAAAGAAGGAACACCATATAACCTTTGAATGTGGAATGCCGCCGGGATGGGTAACGTTTGCTAGGCCTTCTCTCAAAGGTACTGGTCCTTCGCAATCTGGAGCCGTGTGTAGCTTGATATTCTGTCCGCCCACTAGGAAGGAAATATTTGATTGCACGTTAACGCCAACACCAGCTCTCGGCATACCACAGCTATTGCAAGTGAATATTTTTATTTTTCAAGAGCTCCAGTGTGCATTTCAACTTAGCGTGAACTCGCCTGGTAAAGACATGCTAAGTTTAAAGCTTCCATTTGGAAATACTGTCTCCTTTGCCAAGCCAGGCACAGGGGCCAGAATCTCTTTCTACCAAAAGCTAAAACCTGCAATTTAAGTACCAACCACTAGGTTGCCCAAACCAAATAGGTCTGAGTACTTGGATCACTTGATGAAGAAAACATTGATTGGACACAGAATAACCTTCCAAGGAACGCCATAGAGACATTTCACATCTTCTCCAAGGCTGTTGTAGCAGGCCCTAAACTAAACCTTGGCTTCCCTTGCTATGCGTCAAAGGAAATGTTTCTAACTTCACAAGGGCTTTCCAGACTCGACCACTGTGAAGGCAGCTGCAGCTTCCAGGAGGGAGCTGTGCTTTTCTGATCCACCCATCACTGCTCCGGTCCAGTTGCTCTTGGCTGGTTTTTCAGATGGAAGGAGCCAAACACTACTTGCTCCAGATACCTTCCAGGGGTAACCTCACCTCCCAACTTCCCTTCCTTCTTCATTTCTCCTTGAGGAACGAAGGTCACGAGGTCTGAACCAATCCTTGGAGCATCTCCCCAGCAGGGAAGAGCCTACTTATTTTGGCAATCTCCTCGACTGCCCCCTCCATCCAACTCCAAATCCACATGGGCAACTGCACTGCTGAAATTCCCATCCACCACGGGCCTTGTGATGCGACTCTGTTCCCTCAAGGACCCGGTCTTCTTTTTCCCTTCCTTAGAGCATTTAAAAGATCCACTCAGACAAAAACTATTCTTTCAACAGAAACACACAGCCATTTCCTTGCACGGTGGATAAACCTGAAGTGAGCAACTGTTCTGGCATTTTAAACAGAGTTCAGGGACATGCCACGTGTGGGCAGAGGTTACGAAACCAAGCGAAGTTCTCGATCATGTAACTGAGATTCTCAGACTCAGGAGTGCATTTGAAATGTGCATTCCAGGCTGGAGAGATGGCTCTGTGGGCTGCTTTTCCAGGGGACCTAGGTTCAATGTCCAATACCCACATCGCAGCTCACAATTGCCTGCCACTCTAGTTTTAGGACATCTGACACCTTCTCCGGCCTCTTCAGACACTAGGCACTCACACGGTGCACAAACATACTTGTAGACAAAACACCCATACACAAAAATAAATACAATTTAAAAAAAGTAAAATTCACCTTCCAAGGGCTGATACATACGCACATTCGGACTCTGATTACAGAGGCTATATATTTTCATTTTTAAAGATGCTCTCAAGAGTTTTCATGCATTAGTCTTAAACTCAAAAGTGAAAATATGTGAGAATAAGTTTACCTATTCAGGCTCTTTTCAGATTTAAATACACAAACACACATGCGTGCGTGCGTGGATGCACACCCAGCCACCCACCCTCACACCGCTCTCATCCTTAATCATTACCAAATCACTTGACACTTCATGTAAAAGGAAACATAGCAATGTTGAGGAATTGAAGCACCAGGGCTGGGAAGATGTTTAGGGAGTGAACTACAGACACAGCATGAAGATCTGAGTTCTGATCCCCAGCACCCAAGTCAACAGCAGGGTGTTGTTTTGCAGTCTGTAACCCTAGCAGTGGGGAGGTGGAGCTAGGCAGATCTTTGGAGGTCAGCCGCCTAGCTCAGTCAGTGAGCTCCAGATTCAGTAAGAGGGCTTGCCTCAAAAAATGAGACGGAGAGCAAGGAGGAAGACACTTAGATCGCTCTCAGGCCTCTATGAGAACCTGCAACCGCATACATGTATATACCCACTGGAAGAAATACAAACAGCACCACACATAACACATGCACAAAAACAAATAGAAGCACCAAGAACACCTAATCCACCTGGCAGGCAGAGAGTTTGAGCCTAACATCGTTTGTAAACCAGGGACACCTGATCTTCCTTGTTAAGGCTGCCTCTAGGATTAAGGGTGGATCATGAGGAATTCTAGTGCAGCACCAGCCAACAGAACCTCCTACAAGGACCCTATGTCCTGTGTCTGCCCCACTCACAGGCAGTCACCACCTCACGTGGCCACTGGACACTGGCAATAAGGCTGGTTGAGACCAAGGAACTACAGTATTCAACTACAGTGGATTCTTCATGTAGCGCACAGCCACTGCACAGGACAGCACCACTCTAGCTAGAGGTATAGTCCTGGCAATTTTGTTATTACGTGTTGAGCACACTTCACCCCCAAATTCAAAACATTTGGGGCCCTAAGCTGCAATATCAAGTATCAAACATGCAAAGTTTCAAACTGAGAAAAACGTCAATATCCCAAACGTTCCTGGCACCAAGCATTTCACCCCAAATCAGTTCCGTTTTATCGGTAAAGTGACAGAAGCCAAAAGATGTTGGGACTGGACTTGCAGCTCTTAACAAGGAGGTGGGGCAGAGCAAACCACCCAAACGGATGGACACAGGTCCGATGCTACAGTCATACACAGAACAAAAGAGCTGTCATTCTCTGAAACACGTGGTCCGTGTCATAAAGCGATTGCCAACCTGAACCGGAAGCGGGAACCTAGCCGGATGAAGTCTGATCTGGTGGACTTGCTGTTGCTGGGTGTGCGCAGACGGAAGAAGGCGTGGTGCTCCACAGCACACTTCCACAGGTGCTTGCAGGTGCGCGCACTGTCCAGCCTGAACACGAAGGTGTGCTCCTGCTCGCGGCCCTGAGGGGGCAAGCAAAGGTCCCCATGGGGACGCGTGTCATGGGGATGCGGGTGAGTGGCAGCAAGGAGGACACCGGGGAGCATGGCCTACCTGGTCGTCATCCTCCACTACTACGAGGGTCAGTTTGCTCTTTTTAAAGTCCATTTTGGTGATCTTTGGCCTGGTCAGAGAGAAAGCGTTTTAAAAAGGACAGTCTACGGTCAAACTGTCTACACATCAAACAGTTTCCGTTCTACTTATAAAAGTTTAGATTGGCTAAGAAAAGAAAATCATCACTCATTCATTTAAATATGATTATCTAGAGGTTCAGCGCATCGGCCATACACCCACAATGACAATAGGATGGTGTGATTTTTTTTTTAAAAGTGAATCTGGGTGTTGCAAATACCCCTCAAAATCATCCAATCACATAGACTTTCCAACACAAAATAGGAAAAGACATTTTTAATATTAGACAAAACTAAATTACCAAAAGAATAAGCCTATTTTGTTAGCTCCTTCAAAGATTAATATGCCTGTCGGGGTCAGTCCAAGAGAATATTCACAGCCATCTCTTCCCTACAAACAAACGAAGTGACAGTCGGTAGAGGGTTCTAACAGGTCGTCACAGAAGAACGCAAAAACAATTTCCTCACCAAAATTTACTTTGTTGGCACACTATGCATTTCTCAGAAACAGTAAAACAAAAGGAGGCAAACACACGGGGTTCTTACCCTGACGACGTGCATGTCCACCCCGTACATCTCCAGCCACTTGGCTTTGTTGAGATAGGAGAGTTCCGCCTGGGCAGGGCTCTTTCCCCTTAGGAAACAAAACCAATGGAGACACGTGTGAACTGAGACTCACAAGCCCGCAGGGTCTGGAGAGCCTGCTGGGCTGCAGGAGGTCATGCAATCGTTACAGCCGTGGAGGATGCAAGCTTACGAGGGTGGGAAACCATCTCCAAGAACCCCATGTTAACTGAATAGGAAGACCACAAAATGGTGTTTCTTAGGATAACCAAAGGAAACAAGAGTGTAAGCCAGGTAGTGGTGGCACGCACCTTTAACCCCAGCACTCAAGAGGCAGAGGCAGGAGGATCTCTGAGTTCCAGGCCAGCCTGGTTTACACAGTGAGTTCCAGGACAGTCAGGGCTACAGAGAAACTCTGTCTCAAAAAACAAAAAAAGGAAAAGAAAACAAGAGTGTCCTCTAAAGCAAAGGGAAAGACTGTTCCTCCTGGCTTTCCTCTGGGAGAAAGGAGGCTGTGCGTGAGAGAGTAGGTGGGGCACTTTGACTGAACATCTCTGCACACTTCCTTATCATTTGATGACAACATTCATGCCATCTTTTATTTTAAGTCATCAGAGAACTGAGGGGCAATAGAAGGCCACACTAAGTCATGTCCAAGAGTAAGCAGGAACAGGTGCTTTGTGGTGTGTGTGTGTGTGTGTGTGTGTGTGTGTGAGAGAGAGAGAGAGAGAGAGAGAGAGAGAGAGAGAATGTGTACACACGCACACATGTGTGCATAGCTGGCAAACTGCCTTACTGGTCTGGGTGAAACAAAAACAAGTATGTTAGATTAGGGTGGTGGCAGCAGGAAACACGGGTCACCACGCCAACCCTCAGGGTAATGAGCGCACTTTTAGACATACAATAATACTGTATGTTACACGGTCTCACCACTTCACCATAGGGTGACGGGCCAAGTACACCTGACCCATAATGTGTGAGACCAAAAATACACGTAGTCCTTCCCCCCACCCCTTTCTCAGAGTGTCAAGTACTAGCGTGAAGAAGATGAGCTGCTGTGAAGGGTAGGGCCCAGCTCTGAACATGGAAGTCAATTATGTCATGTTCACCTGACACATAAAACTCGAAGGTCCTGGAGGTGATTCCATACATATTTAAAAATTGTTCCTAGGATTAGACTTCAGCCTGCGCAATAAAGCCTGGTGTGCATTTTTCAAATGTAGCACCACACTGCTGTTCAAATGTTTCACATTTTAGATTCAGAATTTGGGTGTTAGGGATGCTTCACCTACATTTCTAAAAGATTTGCTCTAGAACAGTGGCTCTCAATCACACCCTTTGGGGGTCACACAGTAGATATCCTGCATATCAGATATTTACATTACAATTCATAACAGTAGCAAAATTACAGTTATGACATAGCAACTCAATAATTTTATGGTTGGGGTCGCCACAACATGAGGAACTGTATTAAAGGGTCACAGCATTAGCAAGGTTGAGAACCACTGCTCGGGATGGGCAGGGCCTTGTAAGCGCAGCATTTTATCCGCACCTGGGGTATCACTAGTTAGAAACAATCAAATCAGACAGAAGCTGTGGGTTTCAGAGACAGAAAATAGCATGGCCTGACCTGTGCACATTTCTCAGAAGAGAGGTGACATGCAGGTCTTTTGGAAACAGGTGTGAATTCCAGGAGAGAGGTTCCAGCCTGGTCCAGCCTGAGCACCTCTCTCTGAGAGAGGACACAGTGTGCTGAGGACAGTCATGCAACAGGTTTTCAGAAGGGTCTGACGAACACATAGGACAAATCAACAAGCAGTTCCGACCTCGAGAGAGGTGCATTGAGGTACCTGTACTCTTTCCATCTCTGGAAGATATCGAATTCCATGGCTTCTGTCTGATTTGGGATGAACCGAAACTCAGACACAAGCTCCGGTGTGTGTTCGGGGAGCTCGCACTCCCCCAGCTCCGCTGTGCAGTTTATAAAAGGGAGGAAAAAGAAGACACTGAACACTTTGGGTTAGTGCTGCAACTCAATCCAAAGGCATTCTTTCTGATCAGAAGGTACAGGTGCCTCTGAGGTAGTGCCCTCTCGTTATCAGCTTCCCTCAGAATTCCCGGTCATTCTAACCCCCCTCCCGCCCCCCACCAGAGAAGTACACCATTATCTTAGTCATTACTGTCTTTCTCCTCACTGCCTCCCCCACCTAGGGAGGTCTGGTTCACACGTCCCTGTGAAGTGGAAATTTGCAATAAAAGGAGATTGCAGGCCAGGAGGATATGCCTGAGAGCATCTTCCGCACAGGGCTCTTCTTAAGCATAGGTCAGAGCAGCACTTTAGTGTTTGCAGGGCTGGGAAGGATGGATCAAGATTTTGGTGCATGCAGAATCTGACTGAGGGATAAAGAAGCAGGGAGGGGTGGTGAGCAGGCTGCAGGAGCAACTGCGGCAAGTCAGGCAGAACAGAGGGGAGAGGGAGATGGCTGCGCAAGAGGGCTAGCAACAGGAACCTTCCAGGCAGAAAGCCCAATGCACACTGCATGGTTCTTGCTCTTGCCAAGCTACAAAACAGAGGGCCCAAGGACATGATAGCCCTATCCTGTAGATCACGAATGAGAAAGTCCACTTGACACCCAGCAGATTTCAGAATAAAAGGGAATCCCCCAGTTTCCTCTATAACCTGGTTTCAGTAAGCGTGGGCTTCAGGTCAGCAAGTGGAGATGCCACCTAGGGGCTGGATCACCATGCGGACTTACATGCCCATCCAGGAACAGCCCAGTCACTGCCTGCCATTGCCCAAGACCCTCGGGGCTTGGTGCATTTTCCTTGGAGAGGCAATGATCCACAACAGCTGTCTTTGAGCTTACAGTGCAAAAGCATCATTTGGTAGGCTCGCTGAAACATAATATCACTGGGCCCCACACCCGGATTTGTTGATCCTGATATGGGCCCAGGCCCAGAATTGAATGTAACTGTGGGTGACCTGCAACTTCTGGTCTCTGACTTTCACCACTGTACCTGATTTTATGTGGGGCTGGGGATGGAACTCAGGACTTCATACGTGCTGGGCAAGCACTCTCCCAACTGGGCTACATCCCCCCCCCATTGGGTTGTGTGATACTGACATAGCTTTGCATGGTCTGGAAAGAGATCCCTGTGGAATCCCATGTACCCATAGGCAAACATGACTCAATAGGTCCCTGTGGTGGCCCTAATTGTCTTTTTTGTTTGTTTGTTTTGTTTTGTTTTTGAGACAGGGTTCTCTGCAGCCTTTGGAGCCTGTCCTGGAACTAGCTCTTGTAGACCAGGCTGGCCTCGAACTCACAGAGATCCTCCTGCCTCTGCCTCCCGAGTACTGGGATAAAGGCGTGCACCACCACCGCCCAGCTGCTGCCCTTAATTTTCAAGATTAAGTATGCCAAAGACACCAGTGAGAAAGAGGGTAGTGTCCCTTCCAGCCTTTGTTGTGCTTCAGCGGGCCTGAAGAGCACCTGGGACACCAGTGTCTTCCAAGAACATGCTGAAAGAGCTTGGCACTTCAAGAATCTCTCAATTCTGCAGCCAGGCTCTGGCTCCATGGAGGCCATGGAAGGTAAGGGAGATGGCTCCGATGTAAGAGAGACTCAACTCCAACCCTGCTGCAGCTATCTGGGTGTCCCGGGGCCAATCACGGAGATACTCCCAGGTCTCTAAGACGTGGGAGTTATTACATGGACGAAACTAGAACACTGTCATGTAACAGACGAACTCAAATCCCTCTGACCCTTTCACTTGGGTTGATTCTCAAATATACCACAAATGCATTCCCCCAAAGAGTGCATCTTCCATGGAAGGACAGTAGCTCGACTCAGGGGGCACACGATTCATTCAAGAGCAACGGTAAGAGGGGCCCTAAAGGCTCAACCCCCAGAGGAAACTGCTCTCCATTTTATTCACACTGACCGAGCAAAGCGACTGCTCACAGAGCAGGGCTCCAGAGGAGAGCAGGTGAGACCACTGGGAGTGGAATGGTATGTGATAACCGCTTCCCCATGTCCCTCATCAGTCTTCCAAGTATTTATTTATACCTGACATAATGACTGTCCTTTAAATTACCCTACAGATGGGGCGGCTTCTCCAGGAAAGGCTCACAGGGGCTGCTTTCCTCTTCTCTGCGCGGCTTTCACAGCCTCGCTAAGCTGGGCCAGCGAGGGCAGAGGTGTGCCTCCTCCTCATCACTCAGGACAACAGGACAGGCTTGAAACACTGTGCCAATAGCCTCAGGAGGAAGCTTCTGCAGTGATGAATGGCCCCAGGCCTGACCCGGGTGCGTGCTTGGGTGTTTCCTTCTCATTACCACTACCCTGACACATCCTTCGGGGCTGCCAAGCCTGATGAGGCTTCTTGCAGCTCAGGGACCAGTGCAGAAGAAGGCTACTGTCTATGCTGGTAAAAATCTGCCATTGGCCAACAAAAGGAGCCGGGAGCCTCTGCCATGTCTCCAGTCCCTCCTACACCATGGCACTCATGGCCTGCTGCATCAGTCGACACAGGGAGAGGAAGCACGCAGCTCTGTATTTCACACAGCTGTCTCTAGATAGCATCACTGTCCCCATCACCACCGGAGCTTTCAAACTACACCGAGGGTCTCCCCAGAGTTATTCCTCTCTTCATTCTGCACTTACTGAGCATCTGTAAGGAGGGCACTAAGGACTAGAAGTATTCAGGGATGGGAATGCACCCATTATCAACTAAATACATTTACATGTATAAATGTGACAACATACAAAGGTAAGGAGGTACGGGGAGATTCCTCAGCATTGATGAAGGCGCTTGCCACCAAGCCTGATGATCTGAGTTCGAGCCCCATGGCGCACGTGATGGAAGTAGAGAACCAACTTCTACAAGCTGTTCTTGGATCTCTTGGAGAGCGTGCGTACTTGCGCATGCAGACACAGTACATTAAAATGTAACAACGTACTAGAAAACCACACACATAAATTTCTCTATTATTCTAGCCTGAATTACATTTCTTTTTTAAAAAAAATCTAAACTCATTAACAGAAGACGTAGCTGCTGGTGGGTGGCAGGTGGGGAAATCCGTGCTTTCTAGGGCCTGCCTGACTGCTGTGTTGCCCTACCTGGAGTCTGTGATCATGTGATCTGACCTTGTGACACCTCTCAGATCAGCTTTTCTTAAATTATTAAAATATGAACTGGTTAGATAGCAGAACAAGACACTTGCCACTGAGCTTGACAGTCTAAGCTGGATATCCAGAACCCACATGTGAAAGGCGAGAACCACTCTCCAACGTTGTCTAACAAACTGCCACACTTACACAGTCACACACACACACACACACACACACACACACACACACACACACACACACGAGTGAATGTCACACGTCATAACCCAGTGAATGCCCTCTGATAAGCACATGCTAATGAAATCTCATTCTCTTAATTAGTGCTGGAGAATTAAGCAAGCGTTTCTCATGCTTTTAAAACGAGGATCCGCCAGCACCTCCCACAGACGAACAGTCAGTGCAGACGGTCCCGCAGGCAGACCTCCTGCCGCCCAGCTCCCACCCGCATGCTGGCGACTTCAGCACCTCGTGGCCAAGGTCCACACAGGCCTCTTACTCCCCAGGAGTCTCCTTTTCCTGTACCCACTCACTGATGCCACCACCTACCCTCAGCAGCAGCCTGAGTCATCCCCGATTCCTTCCTCACATTAAGCCTCATTAGGAATCTAGTTCCTGGCACTGCCATGGCGGCATTCACTGTGTGCACACCCACCTGCCCTGCCCGGCGTCTTACTATCTCTGTTCCGGTCACAGCCCTCACCACTCCAGCCCCTGTATTGGCCCCGCTCCAATTCTTTCTTTCCACACAGCCAGTGTGGCCTTTCCAAAATACCTACCACCCAGGTCTGCCTCCTTGAGAACATGCAAAGGATTGCTGCTGCCCCGCCAAGTTCATAGTCTTTAGGTGGGGCCAAAGGCTGTTTCTTGAACTCCAGTTTCTTGAACTTCGCACTGTGATTACCATCTCTGTGACTTTATTGTTTGCTTGCTTGCTTTCTGTTTTTCTCTGAGACAGGGCCTCAGGTAGCCCAGGTTGGCCTCAAACTTGTATCTAGTTAAGGATGACCTTGAACTTCTGATTCTCTTACCACCTCTTAAGTGTTAGGATTATTGTTGTACATTGCCGCATTTGGTTTTATGTGGTGTACAAAGCTCAATCAACCTATACGCCGGGCGGTGGGGCACGTGTCTTTAATCCCAGCACTCGGGAGGCAGAGGCTGGCGGATCTCTGTGAGTTCAAGGCCAGCTGGTCTACAAGAGCTAGTTCCAGCCAGGGCTGTTACACAGAGAAATCCTGTCTCAAAAAACAAACAAACAAACAAAGAAAAACCCAACCAACCTTTATCTGTGTCAGCCCCTTCTTATACAAACCCCACCCCGGACTCGAAGTACTAGGAATGGAACCCAGGGCCGTGTGCACACCGAGCAAGAGCTGCATCTCCCCTCCTCTTTACAGTTTCCCCTGCTTCTGCTAGTCACCTTCCTCTCCTCGTTCCCCCAAGGCCCTCCTCTCCCAAGCCTCCTGTGTATCTGTGTTGCTAGAAAAACAGCATATGCTCCATGTGCCTTCGTCACCAGACTGTAAGCTCCTGGGGACTGAGGTCACATCATCTTACTCTGCATCCTGGGAGAAAGCAGGACACTGGGCCTGGCATACAGGAGATTCTCTCTTACTGAAACGGAAGCAATAACTTTAAGATTTTCAAGGTGAATGTACCTTGCAGACAGAGAGCAGCTAGTTCCACAGCCGTTTCATAGGGACACTTCAGTCTTGGGAAGAGAAAGAAAAGAAGAAGAAGTTAGCATTGATAAGGAGCTCTCTATTTGGAACTATGTAACAAATAATAGTAAACAACACCCTTTAAAAGGCAGCAGTGTTTATGTAGCGTCTGATGCTAGTGGGTTATATTTTCCGTGTCTATGTTAAAGAGCACTAATACACACTTCAAATTTCCCAGGGCAGTTCCCTGCATATGACAAAACTATCAAGTATTCGTTCTACCAACCGTGCAGACACTTCTACTGAATTCGAAAAGAACTCGGAATGTTTAGGAAGCAGAATGAAAGCCCTTCCACGTGTCTCGTTAGCTTAAACTGATTTCCTCTTGATACAGTCCATTAGTCTTTCCGAGCTGCCTTCAGTCTTCCTTGAAACAAAGCCAGGAGGGTAAAAAGACACGCGCCAACAGCGCATCTACAACTTGGAGGACCACTAGCTGAGCTCGGGATGCTAACAGGTCCAGCTGAGGCAGAGCCACGGCAGAGGGCTACTGCACATCTCAGATTTCAAGGTTGGCTAGGAGAACTGTAATGACGGACACGGCACGGCACTTCCTAGTTCTTAAGGTCTTCTCATATGTGCAAAACAGCTGAGTCAATATGTAGTCCGTAAACTCTTAGGATGGGTCCGGCCAGTGCCCCACACCCCATTTCTCATTTTCCAGATGAGAAAGTGAGTCCTCAGCATCTCGTCCAAAGTCTTCCAGCCGACAGGAGGTAGTGCTGGGCTCAGAACACTCTCTCGGTTAGAAGATAACAGTTGGGTGGGAGTGGAGAGAAACCGCAAAGCACTAGCCATGGAGGAAGTACTGTCATCAATGCTTTCCAAACTGGAGACAAGTTCTACAATTACAGCGCCTTCACTAGGATGAGCACAGTGCTGACAGTGATAACAATGCACACATGCTCAGCACACACGTCAGCCAGATACTGTACCGCAGGGCTGAGGAAGGCCAATGTACACGCTGTACAGTCTACCCGCCCCATTACCTACCTGTCACTCAAAGTTTTAGAATGCATTTTCTATGAAGAATTTGTAAACACGGAAATTACATCTTATTACACTTAAATTTTTATTTATAGAACTGACATACTTGGTTTTGCTGTTTGAGACAGGATCTTACTGTATATCTCTGACTGGCCTAGAACTCACTAGGTAGACCAGTCTGGCCTCAAACTTACTCAGATCCACCTGCTTCTGCCTCCCCAGCTCTGTGATGTGATGTCTGGACCACCACAAATGGCAGAAATCATCCATTAAATTTCCTTCAGATTACATTCAAAATCAGAAAATATTCCTATTGGTTAACATCAGGTACTGCTTCTTAGTCTTAATATAGACAGTTTTTTTTTTTTTAATGCAACAGAAAATACTCATTAACTCTTATTGGAAAATGATGAAAGTTAATTTGAAAAAAATCTTATATTTATTTATTCATATAAATAGATAATGGTGTGTGTGTGGGTGTGTGTGTGTGTACACTTGTCCATACGTGCTCAGATGTTAGGGGATAGTGCACATGCCACAGCATGTGTTTGGAGGTCAGAGCCTAACTTTCGGGCCCTAGGGATCAAACTCAGGTTGTTTGGCTTGGGTGCCTTCACCTGCTGAGCCATTTTGTCAGCCTTTTTTCTCCATGAATGTTCCCTCAGCACCAACCACATACTGTTGTTTGTGACAACATGATAATGTGTCTTGCTAATGATCATCACAAGCCCAATGCCTTGAGCTTAAATCGCATTTTTAAGATGGGAAAGGAAATGAGATGAGGAGCCTAGAACTCTTCTAGCAGGGCCAGATAAAGACCCCTTTACATTGCTTCGGTGTGACAGTGATGAGTGGGACCTGTACATGTACACTTGTGGACATGTATGTGGCTTGCAAATACAAGGGAAGCCAGCATGAATGGGGCAGTGATGTGACAGAGAGACTGTGGTCCCCAAATACACATCATTCAAGAAACTCAATGCACGCACTTGGAAATCATTAAAAGAAAAAAAAAAAAGGACAAAAATGACAGCGGTTCAAGTATCTGACTCATTTGATAAGACCTGGGGTACTGTTTTTTAATTTGGTAAAGAGGATACAGGGTGAAAGAGTTAAAACAGCGAATTCTTGAGGTATACTATACTCAATGCTGGGTTAAAGAGTTAGAACAAAAGCATACTTACTTTCCAGAAAGAATGTCATGCCTGAGTTGTAAAACAAACAGGTACCTGACAAACATATACAAAAGTCAACAGAGGGGAACCCTTGCCTTTCCCAGCCGCCTCCAATCCCCGGCCTCCCGTCACCCCCCCCCCCCGCCTCCCTGCACATGCCCGGGCATTCTGTACTGTCAAAAGGGAGTCCAAACAAACGAGGAGGGAGGGAGCCTCCTTCTGAGCCTGTGGAAAGGCATCCTAGGTTTCACTGGGTGGGGAAATGCATGTCGGGAGTTTGCAAGATACTTGTAGGATGGAGCAAGGATGCAACATCAAGCAATCTGATGTTACTTGCAGGATGACTTTGGTGCAGGAGAAACTAGCCCAAGAGGCACAGAGAACTCAAAAAAAAAAAAAAAGCCAAGCAATGCATCTAAGAAAATGGGCAGGGTGGGATCGCTGAGCTGGCACCTGGCCAGCTACACCTAGCCGATCCCAGAAGTCTCTCAAAAGGTCTGCAGCTGACTGCAGGGTCTACTGGAAACCACAGGCTTTTCTTCTGGGTGTAGTTTAACAGCTTACTCTGTCTTTAAAAGAAATAAACTAAACACCCATGCAAAACATGCCACACACAAACACACACACATGAAAATCCCAGAATTACACTATAGATAATTATAGTGATAATAAGAAACAAGAAGGAAAGTAGCAAAAAACAAAGAAAGCTTACCAAGCAAAAAAATAAATGTCTTCATCTCAACTAAAAGTCTTTTCTTTCCAGGAAGATGTGGGCACCAGAACCACTTTGTACCAACCAAAGCCTCCCACACTCCACTCCAGGCCTATGGAGTCAGAATCCTACATTTGAGTGGTCCCCAGGAATCCCATTTGTTCGAAAACTGCCCAGCGTTTTCGATTCACACTCCTGGCTTAAAAAAAGGCTAGCTTTGGTGAGAGCTAGGGACAACGCATGTCATAAGGACCTCCAAAGAGAAATACTGAAGTTGCTTAATGAGCTGAACCTTGGAAGCCATGTGGACATTCCTTTTCTGTAGTGTGGCTATATGCTTTGGATGACCCAGAAATTAAAGTGGGCAGGCAGGCTGAAGGTTCTACCTCATTCCGGAAGATTTATGCTTCCCAATAGGTCCTTAACTACAACTGAACTTCCTTCCACTTCTGAAATTTAGGATGCGGACGTGTATTGGCACCAACAAGAGCATGGTGTCCATGTGACCAAAAGTTCTGATTCTCATAGGGAACCCAACAGGAAAAGCCCCTCAGGCCCTTGTCGTGGACACTAGCGATGACTTTTCAAATGTCACTTAGGTGGTCCTCTCCACGTTGCTGACCACCAGTGCAGGCCACCCACCAATGTACAAGTCACTGCCATACTGCGTCACGCACAAACCCCATGGCAAGGGCACCCTGGGGATCTCAAGAACTCGCTAAAGCATTCCACAGATGGAAAGGAAGCTCCACGCTCCAACCCCTACTTACAGTCTCATTTCCTTCTATATTGCTTCTGAAATTCAAGAGGTAAACAGAAGCATTTATGACATAAAAATATGCAGTGGAGCTGAGAGATATATAAAGAGGGCCCTAACAAAATCTGTGGTGACAGAGCCGCTTATATGGAGTGAAGGGTTCCTTCTACTAGAACAATCAGAAAGCTTTGCAACACGGAAAAAAAAAAGCTATTCCTGACTAAAAATCTTCTCCCAATATCTCCTTTTTTTGTTTTGTTTTGTTTTTGTAATGGAGACAAAGACAAAATGCCATAGATGAACCCATCATTTCCCCAAGATCCAAGAAAATCCATCTTATTTGATTCCTGTGCAAAATACCAAATTAAGCACACTGGTGGGTTTTAAGAGGGTAGAGAAGCCTGGGAAAAGTGCTAGCAACTTTTGCTTAGGAACACAGAGGACTAAAAATCGAAGCCAGCCACCCCACTGGAAAACCCCCCGGTCTGGGCTACTGAACAGAATCATCTGTGTGGTGCCCTACCTTGTAAACTCCTCTCGAAGGTTGTTTGGCTCCGAAGAATAGTATTTGACTCGAAAGTGCAAAGCGTAAGCAGGTCCAACTAAATATTTGGAGACAGAAAGGTAGAGATGTTTGTCTCCCATCAGACAAAAGGAAACAACACATCACAATGATGGTAAGCTCACTGCTCCATTGGGAGGTTGAAAAACGGAACCGAACTTTTAGGTTGACCAGGATGGTTTAGCTGGGACTCTGGCAGAAATCCCTGAGGGTCTGGCTGGGTAAAATGAGCTGGCATTTCAATATCTCTGATGGGGTTACTCCAAACTGGCACACATGTTTTACAATGTACAAAATGGGCTGGAGGCAAAGTGTTCTGTGATGTGGAGACACAGTAAAAATATTTTAAGGTATTTTCAAGAGAATATAATTTCCAGATGATCTAAGTGTAAGCATTAGAGAAATATGGTTCCCACACCTGTGAGGAAGGCGCTGGAGCCTTCCTGCTTCCTACTCTCGGTACTGAATCTGAAACTTGAAAATGAGGAAAGGGGGTGTCAGGTTTCTGCATCGTACATCAGTCAGTTCTCACTGGCAGGGGTGTCAGACGTGAATCCGGAGCACAGGTGGGGCTCAGTATCTACCCAAAATACGCATTCAATTTCAAAGTTACACTCTCTGGCCAGTTTAAAGGAAGGAAAAACCAGCCATTTAACATCGGATCTATTTACACATCAAAAGATCTCAAACATCTTAACAAAGGAGTTTACTGACAGGTTTAAAAAAGAAGAAAGAAAGAGAGAGAGAGAGAGAGAGAGAGAGAGAGAGAGAGAGAGAGAGAGAGAGAGAGAGAGAGAAAGAAAGAGAGAAAGAAAGAAAAGAAGACGTGAGTAGACTGGAGTCTATGACTTACCTTTCATCTGTTTCTTTATGGGTTTCGAATGGTCCAGCCAGTGCTGAAAGAAAGAAAATGTTTCCTTAGGAACTAAGTATGTGCCCCATATCCCACCCTCCGCTACAAACCCGGGTGATTCCACTCACAAAGACCTGAGACTGAGTCAGATCTTGAATTCTTCACTGGAGATCTGCACACTGCTAGGTATGATATTAAAAATGCATTGCTCACTCTGGAGAGGTGGCTCAGTAGTTAAGAACACTGGCTGTTCTTCCTGAGAACCCAGGTTAGATTTCCCAGCATCCACCTGGCGACTCACAACCATCCGTAAAATTCAATTCCAGGGCATTCAACGCTCTCTTCTGACATCCGTTGGGCACTGTACTCATACGGTGCGTGACATACACATTCAGGCAAAACACCCATACACATAAAATAGAAATAAACACACATGTAAAGCACCAGCTCTAGGGATAGGAGTTTGGATCCCCAGAACCTGTATAAAAGCAGGTAGATGGAGTAGTCTGTAATTCCAGTTTAGGAAGGCAGAGAGGATTCCCAGAGTAAGCTAGCTGATGAGATTAGCAGTATCAGTGAGCTCTGGGTTTGATTGAGAGACCCTGCCTCAATGAACGAGGTGACAAAGCAATATCAACCCTCCACATGTGCCCATACACATACAAATATGCATACACACACAAGCCACACATGTAAATGGAAAAACAAATAAATAATTTGCTCGTACAAGTAAGTGCATTTTTCTTACAGCCAAACTTTCCCAAGCTTTTAAAGAGTTCAGCAAGCTCTGAAACCCCTAAAAGTTTGATCTGTAAAGTCCCTTCTAAAACTTCCAGGTTGCTGACGTTACTGATCTTACACTATGCTGCTGATCTTCCCTGGTAACTCTAGTTCTCCGCCAGTCTTGCAAGAGAGCACAAACTCCCATTTTTTTGCTAAGCATTGGTTACACACCTGCCTTGTGGTTCTGACTCCCTGACTCTGGAATCACGAAAACAAAGTAAGGGAGCCGTCACTCCCTTACACTCCTGACCCCCACCACTGACAGAAAGAGAGGCAGATGGTTCAGCTGTGGCCAGCGAGGATTTCAACTGCTCCTCATACGTCCCATATAATCTACTTCAGTTTTATCTGCCTAAGGAAGTTACAAAGCCATTTCCCTCATCTAAACATTTATGTCAAAATTATTGGCAGATGCTCAGGAGCCTAACTTCTACAGAAAGCTACATATGAGAACACCAGAGAGGTATAACATCCAGATAAAGCCATCCTAAAGAGAAGACATTTTGAATTAAAAATGCATTTTATCCCTCTGGCCCTTGTATCCCACTTGGCTACATGGCAGACCATGGAGTATTGTTCGCGTATGCCTATGATTGCATGGTTGTGCCTGGGACCTCAAGACACAACAGCACTCGCAATCAACAACCCAGGAAAGGCTAAAATCGAAACCTGAGGTCTGGTCGCTATCACTCTCATACCATTATAAAGCTGAACTGTCGTGAGTCAGGGGCTATCTGCACTCTGAGTCTCTCAGATCAAACCCTAATGGCAAGGGACCACGTGGCTGGTGGCTTTTGTGTGGTACCCAGCTTGTTCTTACTGGATTGAGAAATATAAAGTATGACTTTTGAAATAATTTTAGGTTATATGTAAGGGTATTCCACTTGCATGGTGCACACAAGTCTGCACCATGAGTGCACCAGGGAGGCTAGAAGAGGCCGTTGGGTCCCTCAAAACTGAGGTTTCAGATGGCTGTGAGCTGCCATGTGGGTGCGGGAAATTGAAATCCTCTGTAATGTCGGCCACTGCTCTTAACTGCTAAGCCAGCTCCCCAAGCCCAAAGTGTGACTTGTTTTTTAAAGGGGGACAGTGAGGCAATGCTCACCATCACTGTTAAGCAAACCCAATGCACACTGGAACTTCACCGTTACAAAAAGAAATGGAATGAAACAGGCAAAGTCGGCTTCTCTCCAGCTGTTCTGAACCAGAGGCTAATTCTGCTGACTGCCAGGGACTCGCAGAAGCAATCTACACCACGCACGTGTTACTAATGAGAAAGGGCGGGGCTGAATGAGCACAGTGTACTCCACACCTAACCACAAAGCCTGAGAGGACTGTGTAGGAGGAGGGGGGATGTGGAAATATAAAAAAGCACATAACAGATGAATTAGAATGCAATAAGCGTGCGGGCAGTGCTACGGAGAGGAGGATGCCGGCCTTTGTCATCTCCACACTGCCTAGGCGGGGTAATAAAAGCGGATCACCACAGCAGGATGCCTATCTCAAAGGCACATGGCTGGGATGTCACATCTCATTGTTGATAGCTTTGAATTGGCAATGACCTACATGCCCACCAACAAAGACAGGATTCAAAAGTGGCTCATCTGTATAATGCAATACTATTTTAAAAGGATGTAGGCCGATGTTTACTGATGTGACAAGAGAGCCACAGCACAATGCTAAGGTAGAAAGATAAATCAGGTAGGATCCTGTTTATAGAAAATGACTATTTTCTATACAGATATGCCCAGAAAGATTCGTTGGGGATTTGTAGCGGGGGCACAGGGGTGGTAATTATATGAATGCCATTTTCTTTTGCTTTTCTGAAGAGCCTTTTATTTTAATGAGATTATCATTTAGGAGCAAGGAGGCTGGTTGTCTATTTTGTATTTATTCGCTGTTTACCTACTAAGCACATTAGTTTTCTGAGACAGGATCCCATGTATCCCAGGCTGGCCTCAACCTCTCCATGCAGCCGAGGATGACCATGAACTTCGGATCGCCTTACTTCCACCTCCAAATTGTGTGGTAAGGAGCATCCAACCCAGAGCTTCTGCGTCCTAGGTAAGCATGCTAATACCCAGGCTGCATCCTCAGCTCCGTACCAGGCAATTTTGATTAGGAATTTGCAAAACAAGAATCAGACCTCACTACTGCCCTTAAGCATGCTGAAAACCCCTAATCTCATTCTGGGAAGGATAGACAGAGAGGATAGAGGCATATTTATACTTCTGCCAAGTACCATGCTAATGTCTATGACCAAATCTGTGCTTAAATGAATTCACCATTCCCAGGGACAAGCTCTCCTGCAGCCAGCCTTTAAGTCTCAGCAGCTCCAGACACTCGCAGCTTAAAGGAACCCATCCTCTTCTTTCCTTTCTCGGGTTTTCTTATTATTATTCTGAGTAGATCAAGTTCAAAACCACTTCTCCTTCCACTGCTGACTCTCATCTCCATCCAAGTCCAACTTGTGTGGTTTCCTTGGTCTGAAGGAAACTCTGATTGTACATTACAATGCTGGAAGAACTAAAATAAAGAAGCTGGTACCCAGGAGTCACACAAGAGCCATCAGGCACATTTGCAAAGCATCCATTTCACAGATGCGCCTGTTCAATATTTACTACTCAGTCTTCTATATCCTCCTCTACAGGAAGATGCCCTATGGAACGTAAAATGTCCACAGCTCTATGTGAGCTCTATAAAAATCTCAAGCAATTCCAGGGTTTATGGGCCAGTCCAAGAGGTGAAATGGCCAAATGTCCACAGTTGAGGCTAACATCAGGGCAGGTGGATGTCAGATGCTCTTACGGGCAGCAGCCAGCTCCGTCCTGGGGCCACATTGCTAATGAGGCTCCCCTTATCTGTCTTTATGGGGCTTCGTCATTTGTATCTAAAGCGGGGCTTGCAAAGAACGAGACCATGAAATATCTGGTGCTTTTGAAGTCAAGAAAGGAATCCAAAGTGACATCATTATTCTGAGCTCCTTGCCTCATGGGGGTTTTCAGGACAGGAGCTGGTGGCTTCTTCAGAGGTAACAAGAAAACTATTCACTATCCTGAAACAGAAATGATAAAACCTATCTTGTGTCCAACCAGCTTAAAATGACCTGGCTTTCTTCACAGCTGTAAAGGCTTACCAGATGCTGATCACTGGTGTGGCACCCCCCACCCCCAGAACCCCACACCCTGTGACTTGAATACCAGGGCAACAAAAGCCAGACCTGGCACTTAAAAACTTGTACCCCACGTCAGCTTGAGAGCTGCACCAGAAGCAGCAAGACCTGTCAGGCATGTTCCCCTGTATCTTAGCTAAACAAAGCAGACCAGCATCAGCGAAGGTGAGGGCAGACAGCTTCTGAGCTCCTCCACAGACCATTAAACCAGTCACCGCTGGTAGACCGATGCATTTCTGAGTTCAAGTGGCAGGACACTGAGCTCAGCCCTCTCGTGGGTGTTAGCAAGGTGATTTCTTGTCTGAATCTGTCGTGCTGGTCCATCTGGCAAAGCTCTTTCCATAAATCAAGATGTGGGATGTGATCCTGGCAGAGACCATCTGTTCTCCTGGAGCATCAGCTCTGGAGGTGCGACCGGCACAGGCCGGCTGGAGAATTTAATGATCTGAGTCCTCAGGGGAAGCACTGAAGCTCAGAGGTTAAAGAGTCTGAAATCTCTGTTCATGGAGCCCTTGCCATGAAGGCTGAGTGATGGGACTTAGAATATAGTATCCCGCCATGAAGGCTGAGCCATGGGCTCATGAACTAGTAGTTAGAAATTTCCTTGGCTTATCAGGAGTATGTAGTTTGCCTTGATATTGGAGCCAGAAAGGGGTCTGAAGAGGAAATCATATCCACAGGATGAAGAGAGAAGGGACGGAAAGAACACTTGGGGTTCACTCTCCAATTCTGATTCAGGGCTGGGGATAGGGGAATAAAGAGACTATGATGGGATTCAAAGTCACTGTTGTTAGTGTCAGCGACCCCAACTCAAGGCCTACAACAATCCAAATCGATGCTGAGCACCATCTCTACCTACATGCAGAAGGGGTCACCCTTCCTCTTCATCCAGAATGGAGCCCACCAACCTAAGAGTGGTGACTTGAGGCTTCCTTGGGGATGAGCCTAAGTCTCCCAGCAACAGCTTCTCACTGGGCATGTGGACCCGGCCCTCACTGCGGACTCAGGGACCGGTTACTGGAAGTCTGCTGATGGGACGCTTCTCTATTCTGCCACAGATGGAGGCAGAAGATCAGAGTTCATTCCCTGCTCTGCAGCCTTCTGGTATGTGGTGCTGAGTAAGCCTCTCACTTGCCCTTGCTTCATCTTCTCAACATGTGCTGGCCCCCAGTATATGTGTGGGATCAACCCACTTCAACAGCTGGAAGGAAGAGGTTCTGTCTGATTTTCTGCAATAGTTACAGATACCTACAGATCATGTTTATACACAACCCTCTCTTCCCTCCGTCCCTTCCTTCCTTCCTTCCTTCCTTCCTTCCTCCTTCTTCCCTTCCTTCCTTTGTAGTGCTCAAACCCAGGACCTTCTACATGTTGGCAAATTCTTTACCCCTGAGCTACAGCCCCAGGGCTGCTCCAGAGTGTCATGAGGCACAGTAGTGTTGGCACAGGTACTTGTAATGACCTTCTGAGACATTGGCAGCATGGAGCCAGGGGCACTGCAGCATGTCCAGCGACTACCACAACTGGGTGTTAACTCTGCTGCGCGGGCCTGCCTCTCGGTTGCCAGATTCAAAGTTATAAAGAACAGAAAAACAGCACCTGGACTATCCTGGAGGGAAGGCCAAAATTGGCTTCCCTGGATTTCATGCTGCAGAATGAATATCAATGCCATCAATAAACCCCTATTCCTGTTGGGAAGGGGTCAGTGAGGGAGACTCCAGGCCACACGTGTCCCACACAACACCTACCCCTTGGATGGGAGGGGAGGCCTCTCCCGTCAAAACTGTTGTTTCAAGTTCTGTCCTAAATCCCTACCTACCCTCTGCTTGGAAAACTCCCCTTCTAGTCCACTGACACATCAATGCCCACTCCTCCTCTTATGTTTTATCTGATGCTCAGGTCTCTCCTCTGTGAGCCTAGCCACCGCCTGTGGGAGGACTGACCACACTGTCTCCCTGACCAGGATGCACCCGGCAGGTACAAAGTCTAGCTCATGCCTACAACCAAAGAGGTTGGCCCCGGTATGCCCTAAGTCAAGGGTGGCAAATGTTCTCTTCCCATTTGTGCGTGTGTGAACAAACGTGTGTGTGCATACATGCACATCTGTGTATTTACTGTGTGAAGAACAAATAACTATATAGTCCAGTGGAAAGTACTAGACCTTGGAGCAAGATCAAATTTTGGATCCCAGCTTTGTCCCTACTCTATTGTTTACAAAGTTTCCAATTTCTCTTAGCCTTAGATTCATTCCCCTGTAAAATGGGGCGGCTTTGTGGTCAGCTTTATAGCTGGATGATGGTTGCTGAACAGAAGTCATTAATGCTAGATCAGAATGGGACCTCAGTCAACAGCAGCTACCATAAGCAGGCAGCAAGCAGAAAGGCCGGGAGCACAGGCCAGAGGCCCTGTCTCTCTGCAGAAAGCTTGGTTACATAAACTCATGCTCCCAACCTCTGCTCTGCGTTGATCCCAAGTGCAGACCTGCAGAGTGGGTCCCTGGGTGGCCTTCCTAAATGACATGGAAAAGGGAAACAGGAGGTCCCAGCTCCAACTGCTAAAAATAGGTGATGCCAACAGGATTTGACAGTTGCTTCAGGGCTGGGCAGGGTACCATGGAAACCAGGCTTGGCTCTTTTCAAGGAGCTGAGGAGATAAGCTTGGTATACACAGAACTGTGCCCGATGCCCGAGCACTGTCAGCCCTGGGGCGCTTGTGTCAGGGGCTGAGTAGGGATGAGAATATTTGAGGGAGCCTCGAACGTGAGGCAATAAGCCCTCTCCAATGTATCATTCCTTCCCAGTGTCCCATCAATTGCTCCTTCCTTCCCAGAAACACCATGGCATCTGATCACCTCCCAGACCCTGTGAACATCAGTAATACCCAGCAGCCATCTCGGCAGACTCTCTAAAGAGTTTCTGAAATCTCCCGCAGGCATGGCAGATCTGTCACTCCCACCTGCTGCATCGTCTCGGTGCAATCACCTTGATGACTTTGTGTCCCCCCACAAATCTGAACCTGCTGGAGAGAAGAGGCTGCTGTGGTCTGGCAAAGGTTTGCCCCCAAGGCTTGGTGCTGGACTCTTGTGCAGTGGTGCTGGGGTCCTGGAAACTTTAAGAGGTGGAGCCTGGTGGGAATAAATTAGGTTACTGAGTCCCATCTTCACCAGGCTAAGTTCCCGGGGGACTGGATCCATTCTAAAGCAAGACTACCCCATATCTATGGCCTCTTCTGCATGCAGCTGCTTCCTTTTCTGGTTCTCCAATGTATTACGACCTCTCTCGGAAGCCATGCAGATATAGCCACTTTCTACTGGACTTTCAGTGTCTAAGACTGTGAGATAAGTAAACCTGTTTCCCTTGTAAAGTACCCTGAATCAAACATCATGCTACTGCAGTATGAGATAAACTAAGCCAGAGACCCACAAGCACATCCCAGAAGATGTTTAAACCTTTTCTCCTCTATGACGCCTGAGTCCTACCCTGTACATATTATTATCATACATATACACACACCACACACAAACACACACAAAAACGCATACACCACACACACACACACACACACACACACGCACACAACACACACACTATACAGATAGGAACACCCAAGGCTCAAGAGTACAGTGTGCCAGAACAGGAACAGATACCTGAGATGGAAAACTTCAGTTGTACTACTAAGCGATTCATCATGGTCTAAAGGCGCCCACCACATGAAGAGAACTACAAATGCCCCTCCTCTGATGGCTGCTCGTGGGTATGTGCCTTGCTCCCCCAAAAAACAAAGAGGAAATCATTAAGTCTCAGGAGGTAGTCAGAAAGATCTACTTTCCTTTTATCTGTATGGTGAGTGCCTGCATATATTATGTGCACCACATGCAATACCCATAATGTACCACAGACCAGAAAAGGATCCTCTAGGACTGGAGTAACCACTGCCATGTGAATGCTGGGACCAAACCCTGGTTCTCTGAGAGAGCTGGAAGTGTTCTTAACTGCTGAGCCACATCCCCAGCCCCATTTGTTTATATCTACAAATACCAAACCCAAGGACACGTAATAAGGCTTCAGAGAAGGCAAATAAGCTCCACGGTTTACATAGAGGAAAAACATTCAGAGAGCTAAGGACACACTTCATAAACCATGAGCTAGTCTGCGGAGATAATCTAGAGAGACGCCCAGAAGTTTAAGTAGAGGGAGACATATCAGTGGGGGAGGGGCTGCGGTGAAATGGCACAGATACGGGCTGGCACCATCAGGACCAGTCTGCGATGGCGTCAGCTGAAAAAGCAAAGATCAGGGTAATAGGAATGGCCCTGGAGGCAGCAGCACACCTCTCACGTCCTTGGACTTGAAATCAGATGGGGATCCCACACCTGCCTCACAGAAGTCTCTCACATCTGCAGAGGAAGATGCTGGAGAGGCTTCAGGACCAGCAGAGCCAAGATGTCTGCAGGTGTCTAGTCTGGGCAGGACACCTGGGCCCTGCTGTGAACATCCCTCCTGCTCCATGGTGAAAGGGCACAGCGATAAAATCGCCTGCCAGCCAAGTCAGCAGGGCTTCATGGCAAAGTCTTTCATAAGAGAACCACATCCAAAGCTTTCCAGGAAGCTAAACGGCTGTAAGTAGACCTGGGGATGAGGACATGATGGCAAGCCAACAGGCCCTTGGTTCCATAGACAAAAGGGACAGCTTTCTAGCTGGACTCCTCCAGCTAGACCTTGGGCAGACACACCTGCAGACTAGTTACTGACCATCGAGACCAAGAGATCTTAAGTTTGGGGGAGACAAACTTCACTTTACCAGGTGAGGTAACTGAAGTCAAGAGAAAAAAGACAGCTTATCCAAAGGCCACCAGATGGGTCAGACCCAGAAACAGGATCCAGAACTGGTTCCAGCTCCAGGACTGTAGATCTAATGAAAAGCACCATCCACCTAAGGCAGAATAGAGATGAGTTTGGGTGACGTAAGGGCTATAGGGTGTCAGAGGCTAGGGTGGTCAGGGGATGCCAAGCGCAGAGAAACTCTGAGTGTGGTTGTACTGGCTGGTCTTATGCCAACTTGACCTAAGCTAGAGGCATCAGAGAGTAAGGAGCCTCAAATGAGAAAAGGCCTCTGTAAGATCTGGCTGGAAGGCATTTTCTTAATTAGTGATTGGCAGGGAGGACCCAGATCATTGTGGGTGGTGCCATCCCTGGGCTGGTGGCCCTGGGATCTACAAGAAAGCAGACTGAGCAAGCCAGTAAGCAGCACCCCTCCACGGCTTCTACATCAGCTCCTGCCTCCAGGTTCCTGCCCTGCTTGACTTCCTGCCCTCACTGCTTTGGAAGATGAACTGTGATATGGAACTGTGAGCAAAATAAACCCTTTCCCTCCCCAAGTTGCTTTTGGTCATAGTGTTTCATCTCAGCAATAGTAACCCTAAACTAAGACAGCGGTTCTCAGGAAGCAACCGGAAAAGAACTGTGGGTGCTACTGCAGAAGGAAGATGCAAAGGCAGGTCGACTCCTTTATCCCAAAATGGAGTAAGGATAGACAGGAAGAGAGGCTTGGAGGTGCAGGGCAAAAAGCACAGGAGTTTGGGGCAGATGGCCTCTGTCTCCTCTGCAGGAGAACAGCTGCTAGATAGAATTGGTAAGGATAGGACTCGAATTCTGTGGCAGGAGCCAGAAAAGGAACCAACGGGCACCCAGGCACCTGTGAGAAGCTCGCACTCCTGAGACACAGCTTGGAGGCTTGGACTTGGCTGAACCTGTGATCTCTGCTGCAGACAAAAGACATAGGCACTCATCTCTAGGAATGCTCAGCAGCCTGGGAAAAGCCACAGAGAAAACAGATGGGTGTGGTTCCAAGGGGAGGTCAGAGAACAGCACGGGGGCAGGAGAACCAAAAACTGAGTGGGGACCAACTGAGTGGGGACCACTGACTAGTCGCTCTAGGGCAGGGAAGAAGGCAGGAAAAAGAGGAGCCTGGCAATGGGAGAGGGGTCAGAAGGACAGGAACAAAGGAATCTGTGAGGTTTGTTGAAATGACGTTTAAATGAGAGAAATGGGGTCTCTAGAATATGGTCGGAGTCAGCAATGCAAGTCCTGAGTTCAACCAGGTGAAGAAAACTATAAAGAGGCCTGGATGGGTGCAAAGGCCAGCCATGAGGGCAGAGGACAGGCCCTCGATTTTAAGGGAGTAGACAGGGCTAGGGAGGCAGAAAGGGAAAAGGCAGGATGCCTTCCTGGAAGTAGGGGGAAAGGGAGGCTCCAGCTGAGAAACAAAGGACTCAGACAGTCAAGCAGGCAACACTTGCTGCAAGGCAAGGACTCTACTGAGAGCAGACAGAAGTCCTAAGGTACAAAGGGAAGTGGTGGTGTCCGGGTGCACAGACGCCCAAGGGATGTCCCCCTCAGGACGATGTAGCCAGGAGCACCAACAGCCAGATTCCATCACCTCAGGGCTCAGCATCTCCCCAAGAGTCTCCAGCAAACCCATTTACCAGGCACCCGTTTTGAACAGCTGCAGCTACATCATCTTATAGCTCTCCCCAGGAAACATCTGCTAAGTGTCTTCTTCCATGTACGAAGAGCTTCAGACCTCCAGCTCAAACACATTCCCGGAAAACCCAGCTTCCAAGGCGCTGTCTCACCCAGCAGCCTATTCCTCCTGACCCACACTTCTAGTTTTAGTCTGTGCGTGGTAGGTGTGTGCCCGTGCACACGCACACACGTGCACACAGGTGTACATGTGGCGGGTAGAGGCGATGGGCTTACTCCTCAGTCACTCTTCACCTTGTTTGTGGAGACAGGCTTTATCACTGGGCCCAGAGCTCGCAGATTAACTAGGCTGGATGAGCAGCAAGCTCCAGGGCTGCCACTCCCTCCACCTCCCCCAGGGATGCATCATGGCTGGTTTACAGACACGTACTGCCACACGTCTTGACATGGGTGAGGAACTCTCTCCACCTCCCCCAGGGATGCATGGCTTACAGACATGCCTTAACACACTGCTTGACATGGTGAGGAAATCCCAACTCGGAAACTCGGGCCCTCACATTTGCACTGCGGATCCGTCTCCCTGGATCCTTAGTTAGCCTTAACTCTCCACCACCTGCCATGCTAGGTCCATCCACGGTATCCACCACCTTCTTGTCCATGCTTAGAATAGGGCCAGGTGTGTGACAGTCACTTAGCAAACACATTTAGAGTGCTGAATGCATCGTCTTTGACACCCAAAGGGGGATCTTGTTGGGAAGAAGCACTGCAAAGTCACTCCTGCACTTGGAAAAAGAAGTGCTAGGGCTGGACAGACAGCTCAGGGGGTCAGTAGCACTGGCTGCTCTTTCGGAGGACCTGGGTTCCATTCCCAACACACACAGTTGCTCACAACTATCTGTAACTCCAGTCCCAGGGGCTCCAACACCCTCTCTGGCCTCAGTCACTGCAGGCACGTAGTGCAGAGACATACGCATGGACAGAACACCCTTACAGCATAAAACAGTTTTGTAAAACATAAATAATTAATTTAAAAGAAAGACCCACACTGAGCTATGTATAGGTCATTCACTCTAGCATCTGTCTCCAGAGGGCAAGGTGAGTCTTTTCTGACTCCCGTCACCTCCAAGAGCGAAGGCCTGCTCTGACCGTTCCCTGAAGGCCCCCTGCCCTTCAGCTGTGCTCACAGCACCTGCTGTCTTCCCACCCAGGTTCCGCCAGAAGGTGATGGATCCTCTTCACCCACCCCTGAGAAGATATCAAAGTGATTTCTTCTTCCACCCCTACATTAGCGGTGCGCCTATCATGTGCCCGTGTTCAGCCATGTTTCTGGAAGACATTCCAGGCACAGTCTCCTGGTCAGCGACTACCTCGAGGGCGGGAGGAGCTGACAAGCAGCCAACATGCATTTCATTTGGGCACGAGCACCACCTGCCAAGCTCAATCTCCCACATGCTATCTCGGTTTCATTCTTTCCCCGGTCAGTGTGCAGTGCCTGTGGTACTGCTGTTAACATGAAGAGCCATTCTCGAAATGGATCCCAGCAAGACGTACCGTGACCTGGGCGGAGTCGAGGAACTGCAGACCAAAATAGTCGGTTTCCACCAGGTCCAAGTGGTACACGATCTGGTCGAACAAATCTTGGCCTTTGGCATGTTTCTGGAAGACAAACAGGGATATGAAAATTGAGAGTATGATAGATGGATAGGAAACAATACTTTTAAGAATCCTTTTCTCTCCATAAATTGCATACAAACATACAACTTTGTAAATCACTAGTCTTATTTAAGTTAAGTAAGAATTAAAGACACTCAAGTCCCATGGATTCCTATGAGATTACAGACCCCAGCCGAACATTGCTCACCCTTCTCTCCTAACAACAAGGAGGCTTTCTGGATGCATGACCTTTCGGTAGTAAGCTTTGCCCAAACCAGGCAACCCGCAAAGAGGTGTGAGGGGCTCTACTCCAGCACAGCCACACCTGGGCTGGCTGTCAAGGCAGGCCACCTTAGCAACTGTGCTAGTTCCTGTCAAATGGCTTGGCCAGTCCTCTGCTTTTACAGGGCAATCAACCAAAGCCCGGGGAAAAGAGAAGACCTGTTACAGTGCGCAGCCATCCAGCTAGGACTCAAACCCAAAGCCCAGGTCCACTCCAGGGTTCTGTGTGGTTCACAGATGGAGCATGAACACAAGAAGAGAGGCAGATGCAGCAGCCACACCCACTACTTAGAAACAGGCATGACCTTGGAAAGCCACAGCTCTAGCTTCTCCTTCTGCCTTGCAAAACAGGCTGGTGGCAGATGCTTTCCCCGCCTCCTTTTAGGAAGACAGAGGAGATCTCCAACAGAAAGCTGCTGCAAGAAGACTCAGACCTTTAACTAACGAGGAGGCTTATTAGTACCCATGGAAGCAGAATGCAGACATGTGTGTGTGATGCAATCTACACCACGGCAAACACATTTAAGCTAGGTGTCAAAGAAAACACTGACAAAGAAAACAAACAGCAACTTCATCCAGTGACTGGGGAATCCGCTCCTTATTACAAACACGGGCAATCAATGGGGAAGCAGCTGGCATCACCTGACCCTTTCCTGTAGGGAAGAGCAGGTAGCAGCAAACACACAAATTAACTCAAGACGGACCAGGCCTCAGTGGAAGACAGAGAACTATGAAACTTCCAACGATACACAGGAACTTCATGAGTGTGGCTGAGGCGGTAGTTGACGGGAGATGCCATCAACATTATGAGCCAAGTAACCAGAGCAACAATGAACTAACTGTATATTAACGAGCGAAGCTTCGGTACTTCGAAGGCACTAAGATGATAAAATTTGCAAAGTCAATTTAGAACACAGGGGAAGTTTGTAAATCATATATTGTCATCACTCCAGCCCGTGGGGGGAAATGTTCCAACACCATTCAAGAAGACCAAAATGCACAGATGCTCAAATCCCTCATACACATGGCAAGTAAGTTATGCACATCCTCTTACATGACTTAAATCCTCCGGAGGACTCATGACACCTGAGACACCACAGATGTTATGTGAAGAGCTGTTCTTGCTCCACGGTGCTGTCTAGACAATGACCTAATGCAGAGAATCTATACGTGTTCAGTACTGACGCAGTTTTTTTGTCAGTCGTTTGGCTCCAGACAAGGACGTAAAGGGTCAACTGTGTCTGATAGACTTTTATCCAGAAAAAATAAACGAATTATTACAATTCCATAATGACAAGCATCCAATTAAGAACCAGCAGAAGGGTACAAACGGTGTTCTGAAGACATGCCAGGGTCCAATAAACACCTGGGAAAGGTGAGCAGCATTAGCAGCCACAGGAACAAGCAGACCCTGTCCAAGCCCACTCAGATGGCCAAGAAAGACAAGACCCAACGCCAAGTGCTGGACACACTGCACTCCTTACACACCACTGATGGAGTAACAGACTGCAGCCACACTGACAAAGGCTCTATCCGCTCTCGAAATGGTGATGCTCAGATGAGCACATGGCCTGGAGTTCTGTCTCGAGGTATATATCCAAGAAAAATAAATATGCATGCTCTTGAAAATGATGTACATGAATGTTTGCAGCTTTATTCATTATACCAAGAAGGCAAAAACAATGGAAATGATCATCAATTGATCAAAATACAGAATATTATTTGGTGGACTATTACTACACCATGAAAAGGACTGAAATCCTGATGTATGTTACCGTACAGAGAGCCTCAGAAAACCCTCCACTTCAGTCAAAGGCAGTGGTCACAAAGCACCAAACTTGTACGATCCCTATCATAAGAAATGTCACTGTGGCTGGACATTCATTGGTGGTGCACGCCTTTAATCCCAGCACTTGGGAGTCAGAGGCAGGTGGATCTCTGTGAGTTGGAGGCCAGCCTGGCCTACAAAGCAAGTTCCAGGACAGCTAACTGTTACACAGAAAAACCCTGTCTCAAAACAAACAAGCAAACAAAAAAATAAAGAATGTCAGAGCAGGCAAGCCCTAGACACAGAAATTAGGTCAGAGGTTGCTTAGGACTGAGGAAGTTGAGGGTTGACAGCTAGGTTGGTGTTTTACCAATAGAATGTTCTACAATTGACTGTGTTGACAAATGCAGAATTCTGTGATGTGGGATACCCCTCTGTATGCCATGAATCTGTTTTATTACCATTGGTTAATAAAGAAGCTGATTTGGCCAATAGCCAGGCAGAATAGAGCCAGGCAAGAAATCCAAACAAAGACAAAGGGAAAAAGAAGGCAGACTGAGAGGCTAGCAGCCAGGGAAGCAAGATGTGAGGTAACAAGCCTCAAGCCTTGTGGTAAAACATAGACTAAAAGAAATGGGTTAATTTAAAATGTAAAAGCTAGTTAGTAATAAGCCTAAGCTACCTGCCAAACAGTTTGTAATTAATATAAAGTCTCAGAGCAGTTATTCAGGAACTGATGGGTGGGAGAGAAACCTCCAGTTACCAGGGGCACCTACAATCTAGCATGGATCCACATGAGACCTAAAAAAAAAGCTTTAAAAAGGTTTTAAGTACAAAGAAACGGAGCCACGCTGGGCTTCTTAAGTCTCTCATGCAGGCCGTGGTGCAGAGACACCATGACACTTGAGCACAGCATAGTGGATTCCCACTGTAGGACACAGAGGCATCCCCAAGCTGCACAGCACGCTGCATGGCAGATTTAGCTTTAACTCACATAGACAGAAAAGGTTTATAGGCAGCGTGCTTGGTGGTGGCGTGAACCCACTGCTTCCCAGAGGTGGTGAACACAGCTCCCAGGGCTGACGGTGATTACCTCCACCATGCTGGAAAGCAGAACGGGGAGGAGCCAACAGCCAGAGCCCCAGCTTTGGTCCTAGCCACGCCCACTTAATATTTTTAAAAAAACTCTCCTGGTCAGAAAATGATTATAGATACTCAATAAAGGCAGATTTAGACAAAAAGTCCCCTAAACAGGTCACAATGTGTTTGATAAACATGCATAGGCTTGGGAGAGAAAGGATAAAAGGGTAGACAGAGTCATAGATTAAAAGGATAATTTAAAGATAATAAAGTGAGGTTCTTAAAAAGGAAATAGAGTAAGAAAAATTATAATAAGCCATGTAAAGATGGAAAATAGAGAGTTTGGATTATGCATGCTATTGTGTTTTCTTTGAATTTTTGACTGTTAATGAGCTAACTGTAGAGAGACATAGGTTTGTGGGGCTGCTAAAATAAACCAACATAAAGGTATCTTGACTTCAAAATTTGGGTCTAAGGATATGTTGCTTTGGAAACAGGTTCTGTTTTTGTTTCTACCGAAGATAAAAGGCTGTGGATTCCTTCCAGGCTAATATAGTTTATTCAAGCAAGACACCCTGAGAGGTCTCAGATGCGAGCAATGGCCCAGGTGACCCAACATCCAGCTTCAAGACAACTGGCTCAAACGGTGGAGCCTCACAGAGTACTATAGCCAAGACTGAACCATAATTCTAAATTTTCTCACAAACCCCAGGAAATTCCCTCAATCAGCAGGAAGTAGTATAGAAAACTATGCACAAATTCCTAAAATATTGCTTATAAATATTTATTTTCTCTTAAAGGGGGTTGGTTATAAATGATTAATAGTCATAATCTCTTTCTAAAGAAAAAGGGGGCTATGATATAGAAATGATGACAAAGGTAGATTATTAAATCTACTTTAATCCAAAAAACAGATGTTAATCTCAAAATACTTTACATTGGTATGGATTTTGGCTTATTGATACAAATTTAAAGTCAATTTTGTTATATTATATGTATATTTCTACTCTTGTTTAAGGTATTATGTTTATGCAGCTCATTTTAAAATATAATGTATAGTTAAGAAATACAAATTAATAGTCACTTATAATAGTCAAACTTATAGAAATGTTAGGTTTTCTAGATATACAAAGATATATTTCAGATGGATAGGTACTCTTCAAATTCTTCAAAGACTTACAGAATATGGCATGTAAAATGTTTTAAGAACTTAGACTTTTCTCAACAGTGAGACATGTCTGCTCCTGGCAGCACCAATTACTTCAAGAGGATGATGGGCATCAAAGAATCTCCTTATGGAATTTGCTTTCAATGTGGCAAGGCTAGACATTTGGGCAAGAAACTGCTCTTGCCTGAACTGCTTGACAGTATGCTGTATAAACTGGACATGCAGGACCCACAGAAAAGTGACTGCTGAACTTGCCAAAACAAAATGGGCCAGTCCTTCAGGGCTCTTTCTTCATGGAAGAGTCTGCTAGATATTCTGCAGGACACAAAAGAAAATGAGTGACAAACTACTAATTTAGGTGGGACAGTTTCAAGTTTTCTGCTTCACTGAGAAGTCTTCCAAACACTCTAGGCCCATAGGCTGAAGATGGATGTTCCAATGTTACAGAAGAACTTTGGGTGACTGTTCAGGCAGCCAGATAGCTCTGTCATTTCTAGAGTATTGGAAATTGCTTACAATGTACTTCCCAGTCACTCAGGTAATATTATATCCTTCTGGGATCTTGGATGGAGTTGAAAACTAGATAGTTATAATTATAGTTTTCCTTAGTTATGCTAAGAGACAAATTAGATATGACACTTTAGACACAAAAATATAATGGAGTATTTTCTTTAATTTTGCCAAATACTAAATATTATAACTATAATTCTTGCTTGATACCTGTTTTGTTATATGTAATTTTACAATGTTAAAGATAAACCTTCCTTTTTAATTAGACAGAAAAGAGGATATGATGTGGGATACCCCTCTGTAAGCTATGAATATGTTTTATTACCACTGGTTAATAAAGAAGCTGATTTGGCCAATAGCCAGGCAGAATAGAGCCAGGCAGGAAATCCAAGCAAAGATAAAGGGAAAAGAAGGTGAAGTCTGTGAAGTCTGTGAGACGCCAGCAGCCAGGGAAGCAAGATGTGAGGTAACAAGCCTCATGCCTCGTGGTAAAATATAGACTAATTGAAATGGGTTAACTTAAGATGTAAAAAAGCAATAAGCCTGGGCTGGAGAGATGGCTCAATGGTTAAGAGCTTTGCCTGCTCTTCCAAAGGTCCTGAGTTCAATTCCCAGCAACCACATGGTGGCTCACAACCATCTGTAATGAGATTTGGTGCCCTCTTCTGGCCTGCAGGGATACATGCATTCAGAACACAGAATACATAATAAAAAAAAACAATAAGCCTGAGCCATTGGCCAAACAGTTTGTAATCAATATTAAGCCTCAGAGTGGTTACTCGGGAACTGACAGGTGGGAGAGAAACTTCCAGTCACAATTCTGCATCTACTAAAAGTGTCTGGACTGGACACTTAGAAGGTAATGTACACCATGTGAATCCCAGTAAAGCTATTAACATACTAAATGCATGTTTCCTTTATTGAAGAATTTCAATATGTCAAATAATCAGAAATGAGAATGCTGCAACATCAATATTTCACAGTCTGAATGACAGCGGAATGGCAACTCCCATCCCATCAGGTAACCAGCCACCAACCATGGCAGAACATTCCACTTCCTGAGTTGACAAATTGCTTCAGTCTCTCCACAAAATCCAGTCTAGAAAAACACTCTAGGAACCCCATCATGAAAAGTAGCCCATTCCTAGTATAGGAAGGAGAAGAGATAGGGTATGGAGAGGCATCCCTACATTCGAAGAGCTAAAAGACTGTCTTAGAAAATGCAAGGTCAAAACACACGGACACACACAGTCTAGGATACACACTTGGATGAAGCTTCACGGTAGAGGGCAAAAACAACATCACAAGGTCCTGGGTTCCAATCCTCAGTATCCAGAAGACTACAGATTGGATGCTCTCCTTTCTGGACCAACTCAACAAAACAACAACAGAAGCAGACGGCTAAATGTACAATGAAGGTCTCTACAGTTATCCCACTGGAGAAAACAAGCCAGCTAACATTCCAAGCACAAGGACAGAGGACAGCAGCATACCAGCATTCCAGATGCTGCCCTACCAAGTAGAGAGGATAATTACAAAGAGGGAGATTAGTGTAAAGAAGTAAATGAGCTTTGATTCCAACTACATAAAAGCACATGCACTGTAGGACTGGCAAGATGGCTCTGTGGATCAAGGCACTTGTCACACAAGTCTGACAACCTGAGGTAGAACTCTGGAACCCAAGTAAAGGTGGAAGGCAAGCATCATCTCTACAGAATGGCCCTCTGGCTTCCACACACACACCATGGCACGTATATACCCTTCCCCTGCCACATGCACCAGGCACATACGATAATAATAAAGTGTTAAAACATATGCATTGTATATTATCAACCGCTTTATAAAAACAGGATATTTCCTGAAATAAAAATAGACATATTCAAATGGAAAACAGTGAATGTGTTCTGTTAAACTTCTCTTTAAAATTGACCTTTGGACAGCTGTCAGACAACAAATACAATTGGGGGAGGGAGGGAGCCGAAATTCAGGCACTCTGCCTTCTTGCCCATAACAAGCAATCCTCAGGATATGTTTCCTGTTGCTCTCCAGTGCAGCCAGCCGCAAGCAACACCTGCTATTGTGGAGCCAAGGCTTCATTAAGGAGTTCCTAGCGGGACAGAACTAGTTAAGAAAGGCTTTAGCAGCAGGACATGGTAGAAGACCTAGGCTGGGAGGAAGCAAGAGACTGTGCTCATGGACTACCCACTGTGACACGAGGTGGCTCATAATGCCCCCAAACCACTATCCCCAACCCAAACTTGTCCTGTGGGTGTCTGCATAGTGCCCTGAATACGCAGGGCCACAAAACTTAAGCAGCCCCAAAATGCAGCCTGCACCCCATCTGTGCCTCTCTGCTTGGATTCAAGACTTACCCTCCAATATATGATCTCATCAATCACAGATTATTAACTGATGCTGCGCAGCAAAAAGGGCCAGTGCACACCACCACTCGACTTCATTCCCAACACTATTCCTCCTGGATCCTTGGGGTAGAGGCAAGGGAAGGAACCTTTTCATGGGAAAGCGATCCTCCTGTCACGCCAGACCCTCCCTTGGTGGATCCAAGGCTGCCTCCTGTATATCTGAAAACACTCAATCAACTGTGTTCCTAACTATATCTTCTGCTGGAATGACGAATCCCCAGCAGCCCTTGCCAGCTTCACAGAGAGAGGTGACGTGAAGGCAAGGCTGGAGGGGTCCTCACAGCAGACGCTCAGGGGGTCCCTAGAAGGATGAAGATGGGAGGGTTGAGGGCACTGCACTAGAGCCCACTACCTCTCAGACCACCTACCCTACAAAGCCAGCTCTCAAACCTCAAGAGGCTCCAGATAACTCAGTTTACCTGTACTGTCAAACAGCTTATCACATAGAGCAGAGTTTATGCTCCCTCCTCCCAAACCCACAGGTAGGGGCATGCCTATAAGTTTACACAGGATCACTTTGGGGTACAGCTGTCTATGCCCCCCATCTCACTCCTCCTTCAAGTGAGCACTCCCTGAGGGCTGGACTTAGTTATGCTCACCTGAGTAACCACATCCCTGTCCCTCCAAAGCACAGAGCCCAACTGTCACACACCAGAACCTACATGGGTGATGCATAGGTGGATAACCAGGGAGCCATATGGTGGGGTCTGGGGTCAAGAAGGAAATGCAGGGCATGGGCTGCGCAACAGCACCAACCACAGACTAATGGCGCATCACAAGCGGCACGTCTAAACACGAAAACATGCTCATTGCAATATTTTCCAATTTTCCAATCCTGTATTCCGCGAACCAGCGCCTAGGGAACCAACTGCACTTCCAAGGCCATTTACCTAAACACGATTTTGTTGCAATTATGTGAAGTGCTGTCTAATGGTTACCATAAGAGATAGGTTGCTGTGGAAGCCATTTGAAATAAACCAAGTCTCCCCATCAGTGCCAGATTTAGTCGTTCACTCATTTAACAAGCATTTGCTGATCATTCATCAACTTCCAATCACCCTTCCCAGTCCTGGAGATGTAGCGGGGGTTAGAAACCGAGAGTGTGGGCGTGCACACCTGTATCCTAACCTTGGGTGGTGGAGGCAGGGGAGTCAAGGGCTCAAGATCATGCTCTGCTGTGAGTTCTAGGCCAGGCAGGGCTACAGGAGCTCATGTCTCTAACAAAAGAGAACAACAACAACAAAAAGGCCAACAACAACAAAAAACCAGTACAGCAGCAAATGCCCTTAATCCCACTATCTGGGTGGCAGAGGATGGTGGATATGTCTACAGAGCAAGTTCCACACCAGCAAGGGCTACACAGTAAGACCCTGTCTCAAGATAAAAACCCTGGGCTGGAGAGATGGCTCAGCAAATTTAGGAGTATTTGCTGCTCTTCCAGAGGACATGAGCTTGTTCCCAGCACCTATGTTAGGGAGCTTACAAGTGCCTGCAACCCCAGCTCCTGGTGATCCAACACCCACTTCTGGCCTCCCGGGTAATGAATGCACTCACATGCACAAACCTACACTCAGGCACACAGATACAAATAATAAGAAATAGATACATAGGCACATAGATACAAGAAATAAGAAATAAAAACAGAACTACTTACTTTCAAAGCCTAAATAAATAGTCTGAAACCAGGATAGCTATTCCCTGCTCACTGCAGGGAGTCCTCGGCAAATGAGTACTTGCTGAGCATCTAGGTTGTGAAAGACAGCTTGGACACACACACAGCATGTACCTCCTGCCCTCTGAGGCTGCATGTCCTGAGAGGGACGCCATAGTCAGGCCTGCAGTTCTAGAATGCAGTGACGCCGTGCCAATCACCAGACTTAGATGCCAAGCTGCCCCCCAATACAGCCGGCTCTAGCAAGCTCTGCCTTGAGTTCTTGCAGCCTTAGTTCTTTTTTTATATTTATTTATTTATGTATGTATTTGCATTGGCATTTTGCCTGCATATATGTCTATATGAGGGTGTCAGATCTTAGAGTTACAGACAGTTGTAAGCTGCCATGCAGGTGCTGGGAATTGAACTAGAGTCCTCTGGAAGAGCAGCCAGTGGTCTTAACTGCTGAACCAGCTCTCTAGCCCCACAGCCCTAATTCTTATGCCTCCCACCTTGACATCGCTTTTTTCCCAAGGACGAGCAGCTTTGATCAGTGTGCCTCTTTGTAGCAGCGCCTTCTGATTTGATGGGAGCTGAAAATAACAAGCTTGTTAAAAGCTGCAAGGAGTTCACAGTTGCAAAACAAAGCTGGGGTGGGCAGGCAGGCAGCTACAGGGAAAGGCAGGGACTCTGTGCTGTTTCTGCTAGCCAGCCAGGAGGCTACTGTGCTGACTCACCAGTTCCTAGCCCTGTCTCTGATAAGGGAGACTGGCGGACGGACGGCGTCTTCACTGTGCGCCCTAAATAAAGGAACTGCGCGACCTTAGATAAGATACCATTGGCAATGTCTTACTGCAACCCACCCCAGCTGCAATGCAAACAGGTCAAACTTAGTTATAGATCAAAGACGACAGGAGTCAACCATCCAAATCTCATCTGTCTCCAAAATAGAAAAGGCTTCCCAGGTAGACTTCAAAGGAAGAGGGAAGCTAAGCTGTGCATGCGTGCTCAGTGAGTGAGTGTGTACATTCTAGTTGGGAGCTAAATTGGAAAAGCACAGGGTCTAAACAATGAAAGCGACTACAGGAGCCCTCTCAATGCACCGGCTCCACACCCATCACATGGCATGTGTCTGTGTGCCCATCTTCCCTTCCATCTCCATCACAGGCCATAGCACATAACCAAATACCCAGGCGCCATTTCCATCACAGGCCATAGCACATAACCACATACCCAGGCGACAGCAATGGCCCCGAGTGGTCCCAACACCTCTAGATTTGCATCTGCCCACTACCACCCTACTACCACTGCTACTGCGTCTCTGAAAGAAGCTGTTATTCAAGACAGCTTTCTCTTCTCCAAAGTACCCACCAGGGAAGCAAGCGTGTGCACCCTCCAGCATAATCAGGGACTTTGCGAAACCATCCTGGCCCAAATTCTGAGAAGTTCTGCCTCTCCCTAGGGCTCTACAAGTACCCTGAATTCCAGTCAAGTTCTGAAGCTTGATGCCCTCCAAATACAATATCTATGCCGCCTTCCGTAGCAGCCTTGCCTGTACAGTCAGACTTGTGTCTTCTCTCCTTCGCCTTAGGTACGCTTCTCCTACCCCTATTCCTATCCTGACGTACAGCAAGTCAAACCCGGGGCAGCCCCTTCCCTGCTCATCAGGGAAGATTTTCAAACTGCCATCTGGAGTTTGGAAATTGACACAAGTATCAGCGCTGATATAGACTAAGGGGAATCCTCAGTCCCCGCAAAAGCTTTCAAATGGCCCACTGTTTCAGAAGTCTGATCTCACCATTCCAGTGGCAAATTTATAGAAAAGAAAATATAGAATTTTCTATAACTGGCTGGAACCTGAGAGCAAAACTCTTGTACAACCATCACCCATGACCCCAGAATCCCTGTCATCTCTAACACTCATTATGACACTGGTGTTTTATAAATCATATCCCACCAGGCAGTGGTGGTGCACGCCTTTAAACCCAGCACTCGGAGGCAGAGGCAGGTGGATCTCTGAATTTGAGGCCAGCCTGGTCTACAGAGTAAGTTCCAGGACAGTCAGGGCTACACAGAGAAACCCTGTCTTAAAAAAAAAATCATTTCCCATTGTGGCCTCTTCTAATGAAAATCTATTTATTTACATATTTTCTGTTTATTTATCTGTTTTGAGGGGTTTTTTCTGGGGGTAGTACTGAACTGGGGATCAAATTCACGGCCTTACACATGCTAGAAAATGCCTTATTTTATTTAGACGGGGTGTTACTAGGTAGTCCAGGCTAGAACTATGGTGTTCCTGCTTCCACTCACTGAGTGCCAAGATTACAGGCATGTGCCACCTTGTTCTTTTAAATACAAAATATAAATAAATTTTAGATTCCCAAGCAAGGGTTAAAACAAAAACAAAAACCCAAAACCTTTAAAAAATAATTTTGCAGGGCTGGCGCTCGAACCCAGGACCCCGAGCAAACGAGGCAGGTGCTCTACTGAACCACATCCCAGCTGCTGTGCTCCTCATTTCTGAACCTATGAACAGTTGGGTGCTTTGCTTGTTTTCAACTTTGTTACCATTAAGTTTCACCATCCTTAAATTGGTCTGAGATCTGCTGTACATTAAGTACATTAAGAGTTCGGGCCTGCTATTCCATCTCTCACTGACCCATCTCACTTTTATAACATGGAAGGGCCATAGGCAGGCCCGGGGTCGGGGGGAGGTACCGGAGTACCAGATCCACGGTGCTTCATTAAAGGCCCTGTTACAAATGCACAGCTGTTCTAACAGGCCTGTGTCCTGTGCCTCTGTTGGGTCACATTGCTGGATTAGAAACCCAGTTCTACGACCCCTCCAGCAGACTGAACCACTCTTGAGAAGATGGCAATGTTCTCATGGGCTCTGTCAATCTTGCTCAACAGCTGTGTCAACGAGAAAGCAAGGGGGCATGCCTGTCAACCGGTGCCCCACCCACAATAGGGCAGGACTGCTTCACCCAGACCTTGGGCCCTGCTAGGACACAGACCTAACGCCACGCGCTTTGAGTCAAATGCTTGCCACAACACAAGGTGTCTGAGGTCTAATAATTCATCAAAAGGAAGACTGAGATTAGCCTGGTTTGGGATTTTTGTAAACCTACCTTGACCTCTAAAGATCAGTTTCCTTCTCTAATGTGTTAATACCCCCAGTTTAACCCCGTCTCAGAGCCCTGCCTGGGATCATAGCTGGCTTCATGGCTGCTTGTTCCCAGAAAGCCCTACCTCAAGGCTAGAGCCCACAGTTTCTGGGAAGTACTTCTTTCATGGTTAGTCACTGGCTCTCCCAAGCCCTGCTGTACTTGTCAGTTTTCTCTCTCTTTTTGTTTGTCTTTCCTTCCTACCTTGTGTTAGCAGAGCTGTTGGGGGAAGAAAATAGCTCTCTCTTAGAGACTCACTCAAATCCCAAGTGACCCTAACAAAGCCCAGTTCAGAAAGGAGATTTCTTCATTGTACCGACACTGCTGATCAGAACAGTGTGCACCAGTGACACTGGCCACCTCCACCCCAAGTCCATCTTCAGGATCCTGACATAAGGTTAAGGTTTAAATGGGTAGGGAGGCAAGAATTATACACAGCCAGGCGGTCCTGGTCAAGTGTGGTCCCACCCGCCATAGACCCATCCATGCCTGGTCCCAGTCTCTCCTGCCAGGTGTCATCAGGAAGGTATGAAATGTCATCTAACTGGCTGGCACCAGGCTTCAACATTTTCCTTCTCCCAACCTGAGGTTCCTGGGGAAATCCTAACTCCTAGGGACTATTGTTTTAATAGTCCAATGCCAAAAAAAGAGGCCAGAATGTCTCTTCAGGATATCTCCACTCCTGCCAGGAAAACTGCACTTTCCCCACCTCTACTTTCCTTTTCAGTGTGGAGTTCTATCACCACTGAGCCTCCACTTGCCAGTTTTCTAGGAACCTTTGTAAAAAAAAAAAAAAAAAAAAAACCCAAAAGAAAAAAAAAACTAGTTCTGTGTTAGCTACACACACATCCCAATTGGCCTAGGCATTTCCCCTAAACACATGGCACCCAGTTGGGAATGCTCAGGTCATTGGAGGGGTTTATGGAACTCCACCCAAATCCCATCTGTTTTTGCTTTCTGGTTCACACATAAATTTTTTTTTCTCTGCCACCTGAGCCTACCATGATATGCACCTGCTTACTACAGGCCCAAAGCAATGGGACCAGCTGCTCTTGGACTGTAACCTGCATAAACACAGGCCAAAATAAAGCTTTTTCTCTTGCAAGTAATTACTTTGAATATTTTGCGACAGTAACATAGAATAACAAGAAAAGTTCCCATTGTCAATGTAGCTAAGTCATCATAAACAAAGAAGATAAAGATGTCATAAATACAAACAACTAAAATTACCAACTAAGTCACCTTGGAGGAAGAAAAGCTATTTCAGCAAGTAGAGAGAGGTGGCTCAAAGATCAAGATCACTGGGACCCAGATTCAGTTCCCAGCATCCACATGGTGGCTCATAACTGTCTATAACTCTAGTTCCAGGAAATACAATACCCTCTTCTGGCCTCTGCAAGCACCAAGCATGCAGATGCTGTGTGTGTGTGTGTATATTGTGTGTGAAAACAAAATCTTTATTTTTGGAGACTAAAAACTGGATTGTAAGCCAGTGAGGGATGCACACCTGTAACCACCGCACTTAGAAGGCCGAGACAGGAAGTTCCCAAGTCCAAGGCCACCCTGTCTTAAAACATGCCCCCCCTAAAGGAGATAGGGCCTCATACAAGTCACATGGTCAGATTATACAGTTTCTGACTGGCAGAACAAGCAATGGAACCCCAAGGCTTCTAGACTTCAAGTGTATAGTTCTTTTCATCTTAATCCATAGCTTCCTGGGCCATTTACCACCATTTACCATTCTCATTTACCACCTGGGCTCTGAATGCATGCTAAGTGTTCTGTACACAAGAAATATTTATTGATGAGCATGGTTGTGCATGCCTTTAATCCCAGTACTCAGGAGGCCTACAAAGAAAGATCACATGTTTGAGGCCACATAAGAGTATGACATGTTTGAGGTCAATCTAGGCTACACAATAAGGCTGTCTTAAAGGGAAAGGCGTGCCAGGCCTGGTGACAATTGCCCTTAATCCTAGTTAAGAGGCAGAGGCAGATGAATCTGTGTGAGTTTGAGACCAGCATGGTCTACACAGCAAGTTCCAGGCCAGCCAGCATTACATGGTCAGTTTTGTCTGGGGGGGGGGGGGAAGGGAGGAAGAGGAGGGAGGAAAAGTAGAGAGGGAGGGAAGGAAGGAAGGATGTTTTTTTAAGTATAGAAAAAGAAAAAAACCAGAAATTTTCCTTGAACCCAATCTAATCCATGACTACCAAACACTACCTGAAAACAGGAGTCTGGCTCTAACTGGGACACAGCGGGATCTGAGGGTAGGAAAGGAAAGTCCCCTCTGGACAGCTGGGAAGTCACAGCAGTGTGAAAAGTGACACAGGAGCCGGGGCACTGCAGGGCACTGAGCACCAACAGTCCGGGCTCCTAGAAATCCAATTCTAGTAAAGCAGAGCACATGCTATTAACTTCCTGGTTTGCCTGGCTACCAGTCTCTCAGAAATCGGAGGAAACAACATCACCGACTGCTCTTCATCTTGAACAACAAGGAAGCAAGAATCCTTTTAAAAGGGCTTTCATCTTGGCCAGGAAGTGAGTGCAAGGGGTGTTGCTGCCAGGTCCACATGACCCTCTAGGGCCACTGCGAGGGCCCTGGATGAGAACTGTCCTACCACAGAGCCGCAGCCATGCTCACATCAACTAATGGAGAGATCAATAGAGAACATGGAGGCTTTGTGTTGTGTTATCGATTGACTATTGACCAGCCTGGCCCCAGCTGATAAGCAGTCTTTGGGCCAAGCTGTATTTAGATCTGGGCAGAGAGTCAAAACTCTTGGCTCCTCCCTTCGCACCTCCCTCACGGAAAGCAGCAAGGAGCACAGGATTCTACTGGCCTGGATCCTATGAATATTATCTTGGATGGGGGGTGTGAGTGGGGAGCAGGGATCAAACTAAGGGTCTCACATATTTGAAGCAAATGTTCTCCACTGAGCCACACCTCCAATCCCGTGAGCCCTCTATCAATCCATGAGGATACATAATGTCTGCTGGTGAGCTCCATGTCTGTCAGCCGATACTTCTACCCAGAGATGCTGAGCACAACTCCTGACTCAATCTGAGGAATGGGCCTCCCACTTATTCTTCAAGATGCCGGAAAAGAGGAAAGGATTCCCAAAGCTCATTTTTGGGGATGCCCTTGGGGATGCCCTGAAACACTGCAAATACACTTCCTACTCTTCAGAGGGACTGTCATACTGCCCGTGGATTCCTCATGACCTAACACACTACCCCACTGACAGAGACCTCCTTAACGCCAGGGTCTGGGGACATTCCATTTACCATGTCACCTATCACAGTGCTTCTGTACCACAAAATTCTCTCAGTTCCCTAGCAAATGGGGCAGGGACAGGAAATGCTTTGAGGAACCTGGAAGGCTGATGCCTCCCACACAAAGCAAGAAGACTGTCCGGAGTTTTAGGCCACAATGCTATTCACAAAAACAAGACCACAAGCAAGGAGCAGCTGTGAGAGAGCGCTTGTAGACCCAGCACTCCAGAGGCTGGAGACCAAAGAGCTGGAGTTTGAGACCAGCCTGGGCTACACAGGGAGGTCTTGTCTCCAAACATCAACAACAGCTACAATAAGAGGAGCAAAGTACATGAGGACTTGAAAAGCACCAAATGGCGAGGGCTCTGTCTCAGTTTTCCTTCCAAATGGTAGTATTTTCAACCTGGCTGCAAATTCACCCACACCGCTCCTGTCAAGAACAGGTCTTCGAAAATGGGCAGTGGTGGTGCACACCTTTAATTCCAGCACTCGGGAGGCAGGCGGAGGTGGTCAGATTTCTGTGAGTTCAAGGCCAGCCGGGTCTACAAAGTGAGTTCTAGGACAGACGGAGCTGTTACACAAAGAAACCGGGTCTCAAAAAACAAACAACAAACAAACAAAAAAGCTGGCACAGCTTCAAACAAAATGAACATGCTATTATGGATGTGTTGTGTTTTCCAAAGCGAAGTAACAGCCCCTCTGGGAGGCTTACTCTGGAGGAAGATCCGTCCAGCAAAAAGTCTACCTACCCCGAGGCTATCATGCTCGCCAGGCCATGCCTAGAAGTTCCTGTCCCAGCTGGGCCAGCCTTTCAACCATCCAAACACATGACAGTCTTACCCCATCCTGGTCTAGCATTCATCTGAGCATCAGCAGATGCCCCAAGGAGCAGAAGGGGCTGCCAGCTGAGCTCTGCTTCAATTCTTGACCAACCAACATAATCCACAAAAAAGATTCATAACAAACGGCCATTTGAGGCTCAAAGCACTCTTAAGAAGTTTATTACGTAACCACAGATAAGTGGGAATAAAAACCAGACACAGGCACGGCATGTGTATGTAGCATATGTGTGTATGGGAAAGATTTCATACGTATCAGCTTTTTCCAAATGTAAAGCTAAGTTTCTCAAGAAACACCATACGGTGATGCTAATGTGGGTATCACCTGCTTGGAAACAAAGGAGAGCAGGAAAAACAAACTTGTTCTTGAAAAGGAAGGAGGAGAGGGAGGGAGGGAGGGAGGGAGGAGAAACTAGAAACTTTTTTGAAAGCCACCAACACCATTGAGGAGAAAATACTTAACTATCTGAGGCCGCCTCAGATACACCATTAGGCAGCTCCAGGAAAAGAGCTTGAAGCATTGGAGCAGAAGCAGGGAAGGGGCTGCACCAGCTCACAGACAGGGATCTACCAAACACAGTGTCTGCCCCACAGTGGCTTCTGAATGAAGTGAGGAGGAAAAAAAAACAATAGGAAGGTTTTTGTAGACAAATGGAGAAGACTGCTTGGTTTTTATTTGTTGTGACATTAAGAAATCACTGCTTTGTACTGAACATGATAATGACACAGGGACACATCTACTGCATAAATATTTGTTAAAGTGACCATTTAAGAAATTAGAGGCTAAACAAATTATGAGATTTGCTTTAAAATATTCCAGAAACTGGGTCAGGGGTGTGGATTAGAGGTAGAGGGACTTGTGCAGAAAGCCCGAGGCCCTAGTTTTGATTCCTAGTGCTGCGAAATCAATCAATCTAGGAAATAAGAAATGGGTATTCTAGCTGGGCGGTGATGGCGCACACCTTTAATCCCAGCACTTGGGAGGCAGAGGCAGGCAGATCTCTGTGAGTTCGAGGCCAGCCTGGTCTACAAAATGAGTTCTAGGACAGGCTCCAAAGCTAAACAGAAAAAAACCTGAGAAAGAAAAAAAAAGAAAGAAAAGGATGAGTATTTTGTTTATTATAGTTACTTCCCTGTAGTCTCTATTTACATTCAGATCTCCCCCAGAACAAGTAATTAAATAAAACCTCACAAGGTACAAAAGAGCTGGAGATGGGAGGAGGGCAGCAACGTGAGGCTGAGCCCTGCTTTGGAGCATCAGGGCCACTGTTGGGAAAAGGGATTCCCATAACCACTGTGAAGATGAGCAGGTTGTAGGATGCAGACAGGAAAAATGACTCCAAACCATAAACAATTAATTTGACTCTATATTATAATAACAAAATATAGTACAAAGACTTGTATGAGGACCTACTCAGCACCCAAGAGTACACACCCAAGAAAGAACACCCAAGAATGCACCTCAAAGCACATTCCATCCACTGCCCAGTGCCTTGTGCAGCCTGTTCAGGAGATCCACTGTACACTCTGTGCTCAATTTCACAGACACAAAATGACGTCCTGTTACAGAAAGTACACAGAGTAATAATGTTTAGCTTTGGACACAATGGAGTCACCTTTCCTTATCACCTAGCATCATGGAAACAATGACTTTCTCCCTCACAACAGTTCTGAAGCTGTACCACTAACTTCTGACCTTGAACTAAAGTATCACCATCCTTCCTGCAGCGAGTAAGACGTCTGATGTGTAACAGGACAAGCTCCCATGAGGGCAGCTTTGGAGAGCCACAATACCTGGGTCCGGGTTCAACAACCTGATCTAAAACCTTGCATTTGACAAATGGGCCAGACAAAGCATGAGGCAGGTAGGTCAGTTTCCGGGCAGCCGCTTTGGAGCTAAGAATAGAAGGCAAGCCTTCTGAGGACACCAACAGCCTTTCTTAAGACTGCCTTGAACAGCCTGTCCTATGCTACCTAGGTCTGCCAGGCAAGAGGCATGCTTTGCCTTCTGCACCCAAACGTTAAGAACCAAGCATGGGACACTGCAAAACCAGATAATTCAATGCTAAAAACTGTTATCCCTTGCCTTTAATCCCAGCACTCGGGATGCAGAAGCAGGCAGCTCTCTCTGAGTTCGAGGCCAGCCTGGTCTACAAGAGCTAGTTCCAGGACAGGCTTCAAAGCTACAGAGAAACCCTGCCTTGAAAACAAAACAAAGCAAAACAAGAAAACTATCACTATAAGTGCTTGATTTGGAGATCTACTTCTTCTCCTCCTCTCTTCTTCTCTCCTCCCCTCCCCCTTCCCCACTTTGGTCAAGAAGGAGGCAGGGCAGGGTAGGCAGTCAACCTACCACCACAGGAAAAAACAGAAATAAAATGAAATAAATTGGTGCCCAATGGAAGAGAACATGCAATTAAAATGATGGATGTCTTCGTATGGCGGGGGGGGGGACAGGAACAAGCTGCTGGGAGAGGGGCAGCCCGAGAATAAATTGCAGAAGTACTTTTTGCTGCCAGATTGCAGACACCTCCCTCCCCATGCAATTCTGCCAGCAAACAACTCTACATCAATAAATATGTAGCATATCCCTCCACAGAAGCCAGCCAAGAAATGTGAGCAGAAAGAACCAGGTTTTGGTGGATGCAGATGTCTCCCCAAACTGTCCTGCAACTCAGGCCGAGTGAAATGTGCTGTGAGAGCTACAGAGATGACTTGGCCAGGAGAGCACAGGTCCTGCAAACACAAGGACCTGGGTTTGGATCTCTAGAACCGACGTTTAAAAAAAGGAAAAAGAAGCCAGGCATGGTGGTACATCCATGGATATGGACTGTGGATCACAGAGAAGACAGGTGGATTGTGGATCACAGAGACAGGTGGATTGTGGATCACAGAGACAGGTGGATTGTGATCACAGAGACGACAGGTGGATTGTGATCACAGAGACGACAGGTGGATTGTGATCACAGAGAAGACAGTTGGATTGTGGATCACAGAGACAGGTGGATTGTGATCACAGAGAAGACAGGTGGATTGTGGATCACAGAGACAGGTGGATTGTGATCACAGAGACAGGTAGATTGTGGATCACAGAGACAGGTGGATTGTGGATCACAGAGACAGGTGGATTGTGGATCACAGAGACAGGTGAATTGTGGATCACAGAGACAGGTGGATTGTGGATCACAGAGACGACAGGTGGATTGTGATCACAGAGACGACAGGTGAACTGTGGATCACAGAGACAGGTGGATTGTGATCACAGAGACAGGTGGATTGTGATCACAGAGACAAGTGGATTGTGATCACAGAGACAGGTGGATTGTGGATCACAGAGACAGGTGGGTCACCAAAGCTCATTTGACAGCTTAACAAAACTATTGCGTTTAAGGTTCAATGCAAGACCCTGCTTAAAAGTTAAAATTAATAAAATGCTGAAGAACCATTATAAGAATGATACCAGACACCAACTTCTGCTCTACACATACATGCACACGCCCACACTACAAAGTACATACTACACACACACACACACACACACACACACACACACACAGAGTGAGGCACGTTCATGCCAACTCGTACCCAGTACTCCCTAAACCCAGGCCCACAGGAAACGTGCCCTGAGTTCAATCACACTTTTCAACCGTGAAGGAAGATGCTGGGGTCTGACTACACACCTAGTAACACAGATCAATGAGGACATGGACTTGGGTTTTGAGTTCTGACTCTTTTGCAGCTTGGGTGGAGTCTGATGTCCAAGAGTTTCTTAGCTAGTAAAGATGTTCTAACAACTCTATGAAGCCAGGTGACGAATTTAACAGGGGCCTTGCCCAGAGTCTACCCATAGGACACACCCTGTGGCAGCAGCAGCCTTGGTCTAGGTAGCTCGCCTATCAGCAGAGGGTGGAGATAGGCTTCTTAAGGTTACGTGAGAGCAGTGTCACAGGCCAAATTGCACACTGCACTTTGACCTCTTCAAATTCTTACACTGCAGCCTTGACCTCGGGCTGTCACAGCATTTGGAAACAGGGCGTTTAGAGGAGTAGTTAGGTTAGGACAAGGCTATCGTGATGAGCCCTGCTCTGCCTGACTGCTGTGTCTACAGAAAGAGGAGACGGGCTGGGAAGATGGCTCAACAGATAAAAGTCCTTGTTGGCAAGCCTAGTGACCTGAGTTCAAACCTCAGAACCCACACAGTAGAAGGGCAGAACTAATTCCCAGACGTTGTCCTCTGACCTCTACATGTATGCTGTGGTGCAGCTGTGCACACGCACAACACATAAATTAAATTAATAAATACACGTGAAAAAGGGGAGACGAGAGAAGAGAGGACAAGACAGGACAGGACAGACACACACTGAGAGACACAGGGATTTCACGCCCTGAGGAAAGCCCATGGGAAGACAGAGAAAGGGCAGCAGGGGTACCCATTCCCAACAAGAAGAATGGCTTAAGGAAACCACTGCCATTAGCACTGTAGTTTTAACACTACAGTGTTAAGTGACACTGTAGTCTTACTAGTTGTAAGAGAGTGGACTTCTGTGGTTTAAGGTTCCCAGGCGACACATTGCTAAGGCTGCCCTAGCTAATGAGCGGATATGGAGCCTGAACTAATCATCTCCTGTAACCAGGCAAGACTTCCAATGCAGGAATTGTGATACCAACCCAGCCACATAACATTTGATCTACAACGAGATATGCTGGGACAAAGGTAGCGCAGAAATTATGGGAGTGGCCAACCCATGACCGATCCAGCCTGAGAGCCATACTATGACAGGGAACCCATTCCTCACACAGCCTAGAGGGCCAGGACCCAGAGGCTGGACAGCCCAGAGATCCTGGATAGAACCAAACCTGACTCGTAAAAAAGAAAAAAAAAAAGTCAGTGAAATGATTCCTAATGATATTCTGAGATGCTCACAGATCATTGCCTAGCCCAGCTGTCATCAAAAGGCAACTGCTGGAAACAGACACAGAGACCCACAGGCAAAACATCAGGTGGAGTTTGGGGAATCTTGCGGAAGAGTGGTAGGAAGGTCTACGAAGGGCACATGCGCCTCTGCTCTCTGACACTCTATAAAAGAGAATAATAAACACAGTTGTCAAATTAGCCTGTATTTAGGACTTTCAGGATCACACCAATTGTTACGCACAGAATTTAGAGTGGTTTCCGCAGCCCTGAACACGTGTGTAAAAGTTTCAGAAAGGTTAACGAGTGGGAAAGCCCATGAATATTTTCCTTTAATAGCGTCTGTGGTGAGCTGTGCCGCTAAAATCAACCTAACGCTAACTGAGGCGTCTATCCATTCATCTGATGGCGGCACAGACACAGGAAGCTGTTTTTATAGGTGACCTTTAACTTTTGATCTTTCTTTCTTGAGTGGGTGGTGGTAAATCTGTAGTTTGCGGGGTTTTGCTTTGCTTGTTTTTGTTGTTGTTGTTTTGTTTGGTTGGTTAATGCAGGAGATGGAGATAGCTCAGCTGTTAAGAGCACTTGACACTCCTGCAGAAGACACAAACTCAGTTCCCAGCAACCACATAGCACCTGACAACTACCTGTAACTCCAGTTCCTGAGGACCCTACACTCTTTTCAGGCCTCCAAAGCCACCAGCCATGCATGTGGTATACTTACATACAAGCAAGCAAACATGTATACACATGAAATAAGAAGAAATAAATCTTTAAAAACTAAAAAAGTAGCCATGTGTAGTAGCACACAGCTTTAATCCCAGCTCTGGGGAGGCAGAAGCAGGTGGATCTCTTGGGAGTTCAAGGCCCATCTGATCTATATAGCAAGTTCCAGGCCAGCCAGGGCTACATGGGGACAGCTTGCTTCAATAAAACCAAACAAAAAAAAACGAAAAGTTACCACCTGTCTATGAGAAGGCAGAGAGCAGCCAGGAGTGTAGCTCATGCTAAGTAGGAGAGCGCAGAGAACATATGTCCATATGGAGAAAAGAACCTGAGACTCACAGTCTCCCCTCAGGTTTGGGTCTGCAAGGAGGGCATCAACATGTCTCCCCGAGGCACATGGCTGGCAATTAACGTGCAGCTGCTGCGGTGAAAATCTGGGCCGTGAGTTTACCATACAAAGTCAGCCTCGCCCAGCCATTAAGTAGGAAAAAAATCTCACCCCAATTATATATGCATTTTTGTAAGGGACAATGGAATGCCAAACAGGGCACGAGCTTCAAATAGGACTATTTGTGAAATGTTGCTTTAAAATAGAATGCACATGTAGGAAATTATTTACAGAACTGAACACCTAAGAACAAATATAGTAACTGCCTGGGTTGGTCATAAACTAACCTCAACTTCCACCAGTCTGGGCAGAACGTACCTGGAATAGCATGGGGCCCCAAGGCCCTGGCACTAAACTAGACTTGAACCACCCCCAACCCCAATGCCTTCTAAGAAACCTAGAGAACACAGAGGCAGGCAGTAGGGGCTTCAATAATACAGTTGTCACACATTTTGAGCAGCTTCTAGTGGATGGTGCAGAGGCAGGAAACTGATCCGAAGGGATGGGAGGGAGGTGACACACCGAGCTAAGGAAGTGACGCTCTGAGGAAATGCAGAGTGCACAGCATATTTTTCCGGCGTTTGAAGAAAACCTAGAAATACGAATTTTTGTATACAACGGGTAGTTTCTTTTCTTTTTTTTTTTTTTAATTTTGCTTAGACCTCTAGTTGACTCTTTTGAAAAACTGAAGTGTGACACAAACGGAAACTGTTTGGGTCCATTCAAGACCTCCCCAGTGTGAACACCCAGTGTGAACACCCAGTGTGAACACCCAGGGGAGGCACTGTCTAGCACAAGAACCAAAACCTTCCTCAACTTGACTTCAAACTGCTGGAGGCCTCCACATGCCTGGCCCCGGGTCCCATCCTTCCCTTCCCTCTCTCAGCACCGCTGAGTCATCGCCTCTGTTTTGAAATCATTACCCATGGACTCCCAGGGCGGTTAGCTTTCACCGGACTACAGGGAGAGCACCCTCCGAATCCCAGCCCGGCCTGCATCCATGAACAAAGGCACAGATGGCAATTCACCATTCTAAAAGGAAGAGAAACGAGATCCGGTGAATTCACCTTTTGTGTGCTCACCCACGGAAGAGAAAGACCTGGAACAGTAGAGCAGGGAGGAGATAAGGAGACTAGATGACAGGTGGCGTGGTGCTGCGGTCAAAGTCAACGGAAGGGGAGGGTCCGTTTTCTGATCAAAGGGACAGAAAAAGGGCTGGACAGTGGCAGATGACAGTGGGAAGAAGCCAAAGTTCACGGTGCCCAGGAAAGCAGAAAGCAAGCAAGCCGAGACTATAGCCAGGGCGCCTGGAATGGTCCCCTGTGCCTGCCTCTGGGGACAGCAGGCAGGTTTCCAGGAAGGAGTCTACAGAGGACTGTGTATGCTGCTTTTTTCCAAGAGAGCTTCCCACTGGCTTTTCTGTGTTTGTCTTCCCTGCTTGCTAGCCCCCTGCCACCCTCAGGGAGGCCACATTTTCCTTCCCTGATGAACTGCCTCTGTTTACACCACTGAAAAATTTACATTGCAGACAATTTCAGACAAAAGATCAATGGAATAGTAAACACCTGTCCCTGGACTGTAGCCATGGGCGCCACGCCCTGCCATCTTTTCACCCCCCTGGCCCTCCACTGATTTTTTTTTTTTAACATTTCTTTTTCTGGACGGGTGCTAAGTAGTGTTTCTATAGAAATGCACACATCTGAGTTGTCTGGAAACATCTGTGCGACCTTCCCTCCCCGATCCACCCAGAGGCAACAGCTATTCTGATTTGCTTCCTCCACAGATGAGTTCTATCCATTCAGAACCGCACAGAAATGGAATCAGAGGCTACCCTTCCCAGTAAGGTTAATGTCGCTCAGTACAAGGGCATGAATACCAAAACGAGTTTTCATCCTGAGCTAGGCACAGTGGTGTACACCAGGCATGGAGGTTGGGGCAGGAGGACCACTTGGCCCAGAATGCACAACACAAGAAAACATAGGTCTTATTTTTTAAAACAAAAAAAGAAGGAAGACAAGATAATGTTTAAACCAAGCTGGCATTAGGGCATCTCTATCACTTTTCCTGTGCTTACATCTATAAATACCTATAAAGCCTGAAAATCCACATTTCAGATAGGAATAATCCCCACTGGGCCTCAGAGGCAGGGTTCTTAATGAACTGCCAGAGTGAGATGGCTTCCCTGTGCCTACGGTACAGGCTCCAGCCTCTGCACCTGCGGTGCCCATGAGCATCTGTCCTGGTGCTCTGACGGAGCTGACTTCTGCCGTCCTCAGAAAAGCAGAGTGGACTGTTACGGCCTTTCCCTCCGGTGTTCTGTCTCAGCAGTTTACGGGTAAAACCATAAAACCTAAAGTGTTCTCTACGATTGTAGAAGGCACTGTTTCTCATAAATTGGCAGTAACTCAAAAAACAAACAAACAAAAAAAAATTGGCAGTAACTCGGGAGAAAGATGCACCTTATGGTCAGCCTTGACTCGGTTTGTACCTGGCTTGATTCAGTGTACACAGTACCACTCAATAAATATCTGTCTGGTTCTCTCTCTCTCTCTCTCTCTCTCTCCCTGAAAAGCACTGACAACTTCCATCTTTAAGGCAACAGGGCAGAGAGTAGGAGCTGCCTCTCCTTGATCACCTGTCCCAGCTGGTGACAGTGACATTACACCTGTGCTCAGGTACCCTGGGCTCAGAGTTCACTGGAGGCAATTAGCCAGTGCCTGACAGGAAGCGAGTATCTCACGACATTGACTATGGCTGTGCTGTTTCCATTTCCCCCACTGGTTCTCCTGGCCACAGGTTCCATTCACACCTTCCTAGAGCTCTCCCTAGGGGTCTGACCTACTGGTCCCTTGGGCTGGCTCCATGTAAACCAACGAGGAATAAACCCAGGGTATATGGCACCTTAAATAAATATTTGTATATAAATATATCAAACTACAGAAACTAAGATCCAGTGGACTTTTCTTTAAGGTGATCCCTCTCTGGGCTCTCAATCTCAGCAACTTACCACACAGAAAACAAGGAGTGACGTCTGCCCTTTGCTCTAGGTTCCACCACTAACTCCTGCCACCAAATTCACTGACTTCCAAGTCGCTAAGCACCTACTCTTCCTGTCCAGGTGCAGCACCAGACTAATTAACAACCACAATTCAGCTCAGCGGTGGTTGCCCGCTGCCTAGCACCATGTAACTCCTAACTCCGCTCTAGATCACCTTGTGCCCACTGCTTTCCTTCCCATCTCTCCAGCCCCAGGATTCCAGGAGCCGCTGCTGCATGCTTTCCTCAGAGGGAGAGGCTGTGCCTGCTTGGACCATCCACTTTTTCTCCCAAATCAATTCCACAAAGCTTCATTTGTCCAGCAGGGACAGTACTTGTCATTCACGGTGACACGGCAAAGAGCTGGCTCCCAGGTCAAAAGAGTCAGAGAATTCAGGTCTCAGCCTCCATATTAGTTTGCTCAAACTGTCGAACACGATACCACAGACTTGTGGTTGAAACAGCAGTAATGTATTTCCTCCCTATTCAATGTGGAGATGGAGCTAGTTTGGGGGCCTCTTTCCTTGACTTATAGACACTCACCCTCTTTCTGGATGCTCATACAGTGGTCCCTGTGTGTCTGTGTCCTGATCCCCTCTTTGAAGGAAGACAGCAGTCATGGTAAACTAAGGACTGTCTCCACACCCTCATTTTAACTAAATGCCCTTGTTAAAGACCTTAACCCCTAGGGAATATGGACTCGGATGTCAATGTACGAATGTGCAGAGAAGGAAGGGGCTTGATTCAGCTCATGACAGCAACCTCCTCAGCCAAATGGGAGTGACATTGAGTGCTGCGTGCCTCGTGGGAGTCTCAGGAGGAGGGCTGCAAGCATTTAGGAAGATCCAGACACCTACAGGCTGCAGGCCAATCATCTGTTCTACTGTGAGCCACACGCACCCCGTGTCTTTTCTACCAGAGCCACTCTGGATCCCTGCGTCACTAGAGACAAGTTAAGGGTCCCCTTCTCCATGACGAAGACCAGACTCCCTCTGCTTTTCCAAAACTACAAGAGCAGAATGAAGACAGACAGCATGTGCTGCCACGAGTTCACTTCTTACAGATATAAACAGGATGACTGGTTGCTTTGTTTTGTGATCCTGAGGGGAAATGGTCTCCTTCTTGATGTAAAAGCACAGAACTGTTATGATGGGATAAACATCTCTTTTAATAAGAAACAGTATTTCCCTCCTTTTTCTATTAAGCAATCAGACTGCTCTGTTCTAGTGCTCCAAGGAAAGTATGTCATTGCCCAAAGTGGGTGGAAGATGGTCACATGTGTGTCGGTGGAGGTATATGAGGAATGTATGGGGGAAGGGTGGACCTGAGTGTGGCAGCCAGCCTGTGACATCAGGTGTCTTCCTCAATCACTTCTCGAACTTTGCTTCATTATTTTTAAGTTAGCACACCAAGTATTAGATATAATCGGGGCATTCTCCTTTTTAACATTTTAGGATTACTATTTTGTGTGCGTGACCACGCTGTCTGCACCATGTGCACGCCTGGCACCCCATTGAGGTCAGTTGTGTTAGTTACAGATGGTTGGGAGCCCACCATGTGGGTGCTGGGAACGGATCCTAGTCCTCTGGGAGAAAAAAACCAAAAAAACAAAAACCTGCAGAGCCATCTCTCCAGCCCCAGCATTACAGCATTTTTAAAGGAATATGTTCTGGCAGGTCGCCTTTCCCTTCCATCTCTTCCCAGCCACGCTTTGCTATCCCTGGTCTCCCCTTAAAGGCCCCCAGTCTCTTTCATCTCCCATGTGTTCTCTTGCCCGTCCCATACCCACACCCACCCTCCACCCCATCTTTTATTACCTACTTTTTTTTTAGGCCGTGCCTTTTTTGTAAACTTTCTTTTTTATTTATCCTTTGTGTCTTTCACCTCATGCATCTCTATCCCATTCATCTCCTGTCTCTGTATCTGTCCTTTGCCCTTGAAGCACACACCCCCCCCAATAAAATTTAAGAGAAAAAGGAAAAAAGAGAAAAGGGAAGAGGATCTCATCACGGAAGCTGTAGCGTGACACAGTGAGCCACGCAGCAAACCCTTTTACTCATACATCTTTACTTGCAAGTGTTCACTGCACAGTCATTGGTCTAGTTCGAGGCCTCTGGTTTCTGCTACACTGTGGATGCTGGGCCCTCACTGAACTCCTCTTGGTTCTCCTGCTGTTGCCCTGTGTCATGGAGATCCTGCAGCTTTGGGTCTGTGGGACCAGTGGCTTCATGTGATCTCCAGCAGATCACAGATGGGGTACTGTTGGGGTGAGCCAACTCATAACCCTGGTTCTGGGCCTGGGTAGTTGCAGGGCTGGTCAGCCCGCCAGCTCTCCCCTGTCCTCCCCACCAGGGTGAGCTCTCTAGTGTTGCCTTGAGTTCACCCTTTAGAGCGATGAGCAAGGGATAGGGCCAGTTTTTCTGCTTTCACATCCCCAGGGTCTGACTACATCTTCAGGGACAGCTCAACTGTGTTGTCCAGGCATGGTGTAGGGGTCACTCTCCCAAGTGCTGCAGCAGGTGAGGGGCAGGGACGGCTCTCTCACCTGCTTCAGGGGATGATGGGCAGGGAGGGAAGAACGACATCTCTCTCCTGCCCACGCCACCACATGACAGGTGGTAACGGGGACAGTTCCTCCATGCTCACCATATTGGGACCGGCTAGACTACACCTCTGCTAATGGGGTTGGCTCTACTGTGCTGCTCTCCAGAGTGCTGCAGCTGGTGGTGGGCAGGGCCAGCTCTCCCACCTGCCTCAGGCACTGATGGGGGGCGGGGGAGGCAGGGGGCTCACAACTTTGGGGCTGGCTCACCCATGCCTCCATCAACAGGACTGGCTCTCTTGTGCTGCCCAGGAGAGGTGCAGGGCCAGCTTTCCCAAGTGTTACTTGCTTATTCTTTGACAGCCTCTCTCACTAAACCTGCAGGTCCCCGAATCATCCAGGCTGGTGACCAGAGAGCTCCAGGGATGCCCGCCCTGGCTTCTCAGCACCTGAGATTACAGGCAGGTGCTCCTGTGCTTTTTACACAACCCTGTGGATCCAAATCCAGGTTCTCATGCTCGCTTGGCAAACACCTGCAGGGGTCCTCAACCTTCCTGATGCTGCAACCCTTTAACACAGTTCCTCATGTTGTGAAGATCCCCCAACCACAAAATTATTTCGTTGCTACTTCATAACTGTAATTTTGCTGCTGTTATGAATTATAATGTGGACATCTGATAGGCGACCCCTCTAGGCGCCACGACCCGCAGGTTAAAAAAAAACCACAGCTTTATGGATGACTGGGCCATATCACCAAACTCCCTCCAGAAATTTAAAGAAAATAGGAAAAGGTGAAGCACAAAAAGCTGGAGGCAGGCTTCCTGGGCCCACCCTATTCTAGAGGCAGGATCCCAGAAGAGACTCTTCACTGTGGGCACCTCTGCTGCCCTGTCCATGAAACAGAGACCCACTGCCTCGTAAAGCACTGGAGGGCTATGGAATGACTCTGAGGTGGATGTGCACAGTGCTTGGAGCTCTGCTGATGCAGAGCAAACACAGCTTTCTGGAGACCCCTTTATTTGGGGTAACTTCATCATTCATTTTCAACGCACGGTGCTCTTCCAAACCGGGTGGCTTTCCACGCTGTGCACACAGCTCAGTGCTCAACAATGAGCATTTGGGGGACATGTCTAACAAAACTGCCCTAATCCAATTAGGCCAAGAATGTGAACCAACAGTTCTCTTAGCAGTTCCCGGCAGGACGTGGCAGGTGATTTCCACTCCCAGAGCTGTATCATATGCTGTGTGGAGGCTACAGACTCTCTTAAAGTTTCATTCTTACCCTTCCATTTTAAAGGCTGAGCTTCCAGTGCCACCGGCACAGGCTCAAAGGGTCCTGGGTAGGAAGAGACACCAGCAGGTCAGTGCAGGCGCCAGAGACCCTTCCCTACTATGTCTGCTTACTATGTACATTTTAGGAGCTGCTTTACGGCTCCGTGCTCCCATATCCTCATTTGTATAGTAAGGGTGCCAGTAGGACAATGTGTGACACAGGACTATGCTAAGTCAGAAAAAAAGTGGGGGAGACTGGACAAGGAAAATGGCTGGTGCACCTTAAAGACAATATGCTAAGTCAAGGCAGGTAGATTAGACAGAAACTGCTGCCCATTGTGGGATTCTACTTAAATGCCCAGCATTGGCAAAGCCACAAAGACAAAAGATTAGGCTGCCTGGAGCAAAGGAGCACCAGGGAGTGCCTGCTTAATGGGTACAAGGTGCACAGCATTGAATCTAATAGATATCATTCACAGCAAGTTTGTCATACCAGTTTTACCACAGCAAGAAATCATTTGCAAAAATAAAGGCCAGGAATGATAGATATTATTCTAATTACTACATAAAGAACAACTAGTGTATGAAAAGCACTAGGTGTGCCTGTAGCGAAAGTGTTCTGCAAGTTCCCAGGCAGGAAAGGGAGCAGCATGAGGCAATGGCAAGTGACAAGCTCCATCCACATGGTAGCATCTGAGATGAGCCTGGAGACGACCGGGCCAGGAAGAGACACCTAAAAAGAAGTCAACAGTTGTAGTGATATACACCTGAATTCCAGCACCCAGGAGGCGGAGGCAGGAAGATTGCCGTGAGTTTGGGGCCAGCATGACACACACAGTGAGTTCCAGGCCAGCCGTAAGCTACACAGCAAAACCTTGTCTCAAAAAAAAAAAAAAGAAAAGAAAAGAAAAAAGAAAAGAAAAGGAAGGCAAACAGCAAGGCTGGGTAAGAACTGGAGACTTGCTCGGGGGCTGCAGGGTGACAGTCACAGAGACAGTGGGGCTGTTGATCTTTGCACCTGGAAATGGTTCAAGTCTGGTTCTGCTAGTTCTAGCTGTGGGAAATGGGGCCAAATTCTTACTGTGGAGTGCCCCCTAAAATTAGAACATCCACAACTCTTCCAGAGAGATACCATGAGTACAAAATAAAACTAGGAAAGGTAAAGAGCCTTATTCACACACACACACACACACACACACACGCACACACACGCACACTCACATGCGCACACACACACCACACACACACACACACCACACACGCACGCTCACACACACGCACGCTCACACACACACACACACACACACACCACACACGCACGCTCACACACACACACCCCTGTAAAGGTTGTAGACCTGTCAAACATTAATTCTCCATTTTAATGATGCCCAAGAAATCACCTAGAAGTCTTGAAATATTCAGAGGACAGCCTCCTGCCCCACCCATGCCCTCATGCCCAGTAATGCTAGGGGTTACCAAGAACCTGGGGTGTGTCCCAGAAAGTGGATTTTGAAAAGGTACCCAGAAGATTCTAGGATATAAGAAACCTTTAAAAATCAGAGGCTGGAGAGATAGCTCGGTAGTGAAAGCCACTGGCTGCTCTACCAGAGGACCCAGGTTCAACTTCCAGCACACAAATGGCAGCTCACAGCTGTCTGTAGCTCCAATCCCAGGGGATTCTACACCTTCTGGCCTCCACAGGCACCAGACATGTCCATGATGCACTGACATACTTGTAGGCAAAATACCCGTACACATAAAATAAATAAATAAAATTTTAAGCAACATCATTATAACCCATTAGTCCCAGGAAAAGCAAGGACTGAAGCCACAATGCCCTGGAGGCTGGCACACTGTACAGAGATGACCCAAAAGCCCAGACCATCTGAAGTCTGGGACAACTCGGAAGGGGAGACCCACCAGTGAGCTTTGTCCTTTCAGAGAAAATCTAGTGTTCTGGAGTCTGGGAGGGAAAGAAACCTATAGCAGGTTCACCTAGGACATCAAGGCAAGTAATTTCATCTCCTTTTTTGGAGGGGCAGGGAATATACAAAGCATGTCAAGGACAATCCTGGACCCTGCCCTACACAAGCTCCTGGAGCGTAGAGCCATGTTTCTGAGCATCTGCCATCCCCCGCAGAGGGTCTGACATAAGCGAGGGGCTCTGTGGCTTGTTTCTTCTGATAAACGAGAGAGCTAAAATAGAACAGGTCTCTTTGGTAAACGGAATACACTAGCCATCTGGGCAACTCCTAGATAGGGAAGGCTCATCTCTCTGCGAATGAATGAACTAAGTGGCCATTACAGTAATTCCAGGGCATCCAATCCTTTTTCTTTTCAAAGAGAACACAAGGCAGGGAAAGGGCTCAGGGGGTGACGTGCTTACTGTGCAAGTGTCAAATGCTCAGAACCAATGTGAAACCCATGTTGAAAAGGTAGAGGCAGAAGAGCACCCATCTGCAGTTTCAACACTCCTGAAGAGATACGGGAGGCAGAGACAGACCCCCAGATGTTCACAGGCCAACAAGCCTGATAGACACACAGCAAACAGTTAAGAGTTCTGGCCTCAAACAAGATGAGGGCAAGGACCGGTAACCCAAGCTGTCCTCTGACCTCCACAGGTACCTGTCTCCCTCACTCACACACACACAGCACACAGTGCACACATCACACACACACACACACAGCACACACACATGCACAGAGCATACAAGCTTTCCATTTATCTTTAGAAGTCTCTTTAATGAAGGGACTACAGATTTTACCTTAGATGCCATTGCTTTTAGAGGCAGGGTCTCATGATGTCATTGAGGCTACCCTAGAATGTGTAATGATCCTCCTGCCTCAGTCTCCTCAGGACTTTGAAATCACAGACATGCACCTTCAACCTGGCTGAGGCTACAGACTAGCAAAGTAAGGGGGAGCAATGAGTCTTGCCCCTCCCCACAACGCTGAGGCTTTCTGGATTCAAGGGTAAATAAAGCCCTCATTCTCGAATAGTAGTGCATCCTGGGGAAATATTTCCAACCTTAGATTCCTACTGTTCCCATTAACACAGTCCTGAGCCCATAGTCTCCGTGTCCTACTGGATCTGCCACAGATGGCTCCGATGCCTGACCTAGACCCCAGTTCCAAGCCAGGCGGGGCCCCTCCCTGAACTCTGACCAATCACCCTCACTGTCATCAGAGGTCCTGATGCTGACTAACAGATACAGAGCGGGTTGCTCAGGCCAGGAGCAATAAAGGGCTTGCGGCTGATGAAACATCAGGGATGGGCAGCTGAGAGTACATGGCAGGTTAATAACTAACCCTCCTGGGGCTTTAGCAAGCATCAGGTGCCTGGAGGAAGCCTGGGCCCATATCATAGGCTGAAGAACCCTTCCATGGCTGGAAAGAACCTTGCCTGCTTTAGAAGAGGCAAACAGACAGTGGAGAGAGTACGGCAGGCTAAGTGAGTGGGTGTCACCAAGAAAATCTGAGAGACCCAGCTGCCGGAAGCTACTCTGTTGACACTATCACCATGGGCTGGAGCGAGCAGTGAGCATTCCTAGGTAGCTGGAAGAATGAACCCACCCCAGAACCAGGCTTTGGACCGTGTGGTCTCAACTAGCTCCATGAAACCTAGTACTCAGTTATTCCGACTGTCCCATAGCTAGCTGGCTTCATTCTTTTGTTCTGTGTTCCCTGAAACACACTGGCATATCCAGTTGGGAGAGACAGAAGGGACTTGCAGAGGGCCTACCCAGACAGGAGGGAATGGGATAAAGAAGGGCCTTGTGTCATGGAGCTGATGATGAAACCGAAAGTAGACAGAGGAAAAGAAAAACATTCCTTCCTCGTATCTATTGAGAGGAATCTGGACCTCTTCCATGAGGCAGGATCAGGGGTAGATGGTTAAGCTTGCTGGCAGGCACAGAGCAAGGAGCAGGGAACTTGAACATGTTCTCTCAAGCCTCAGTGCCTTCGCATATGCTGTTCCAGCCACCAGGAAAGCCGATCTCTGCTTGCCTTCAGGGTCCAAAGCTTCTTGGTGGTATTTTCCATTCAGAGGAGTCTTCTCTCACCCTGCAGCCGCATTAGACCTTCCCACTGAGCGTTCACTTCAAGCATAGTACCTGTCTCCACCCACGCTTTCTGAGCATCAGAAACTTATCCTAATAATATACGTGTCCTGGTTCAGGTGCTTCAAATGCAACCAGTTGCCAGGGTGACCAAATGTAGCAAAATCCAGAAAACAAGGGACATATACAGGATTGATGTTTCAGCTTCTTCTTCAACAGATACATGGTAAAAAAAAAAAAAAAAAGAAAAGAAAAGAAAAAAAGAAAAAGAAAACTGAAAGAGGCCAGAGGTCTAGACACCTGTCTCATGGAGACTGTCAACAAAATGCAATAAACAGACCTTGCTAAAAACCCGACCTATGTCTTGATATTAGCTACATATATAATACTAAATAGCAACTGTTACATTGAAACGTTTTAACAGACTTGTGGATACCTTTTAAAGCATAGCCTTCTCTTCCAGAGATACCTAAGAAAGGATATGTTTGAAATGGCATATGTGAAACTTATTTTAGAGCCGCTGGGGAGGGCTAGAGCCGCAGGTATAAATGAGTACGCCTGGGTAAATACCGAATTCTCATGATAATACACTTAGAGTCCAATATACAGTTCTGGGCTGACAGCTCAATCAGCAAGGCCCTTCTTTACCTTAAAAGCATGAGGTAAACCCAATCTCCAGAACCCACATATAAAAAGCCAAGCATGGGTCCTGGGGGCTCCCTGTCCAGTCAGATTAACAGAATGTAGGCCAATAAGAGACAGACTCATAAAAATAAAAAAAAAAAAAGAAAGAAGAGGAAGGAAGGTGTGTGGCCTCTGGGTAAAGGTGCTTGCTGTGTAAGCTGGGGACCTTCTTGCAGGTTTGATCCCCAAAACCCACATAAAGATAGAAGGGAGACTCCACAAAGTTATCCTCTGACCTCCACACACTCACACTTATCACACACACACACACACACACACACACTGATGGGGGAGGGGGGAAAGAGGCAGAGAGATGTTTTTTCTAATGAACAAGATGAATGGCACCTGAGAAATAGCACCTTAAACTGTTCTCTAGCCTCCACATGCAGGTACACTCACATACACATGTGTACACACATGCACGTGCACGCATGCACACACACACACAAAATGAAGTCAAGACTCTGTGTCTCCCCCTACTCCCTCAAAGCTCCCAGCGGCTGCTAACACAGCTCCTTCTGAGTGACAGTGGACAATAACAACTCCTCCCTGAGGAGAGGCTGCCAAGGAAGCCTGTCTGGAAGCCTGTCGGCTGGGCGGCAGTGTGTTCTCTGAGGGGAGGGATTAGGAGACACTCTCACTAAGGAGCAGGTGTGAGGGTGAAAGGGCACAGCATGGTGGGAAAGCACAGAGCCACCACAAGGTGGGCAGAAACCACAAAGGGTTCCAGGACATTGAAACTTAATCCTACCAATAAATGGGAGAAGGTGAAGGCCAAGAGCCAGGGGCCTGGCTCAGCAGCGGGATACCTGCCCAGCATTCATGAGGACCTGGTTCAATTCCCAGCACCAAAAGAGAAAGACCCCAAACATTGCTGTCACTCCTCCTAGACTGCAGATGTAAAACATACAGCTCTAAACTGAAAACAGCCCAAATATCTCCAAAGGATAAACGGATTCCATTATAGTTATGCAACAGAGTAACTGTGGAGCCGTTAGCACCCCAGGTACCTCATCATCACGGATGGCTCTCATGCGCGCAGGCTAAATGAAAAACCACCTCAGCTCGCAGCACAAGAAACTAACAATGCACCGCTCAGGGAAGGTCCTTAAACATAAAGAAGGATAAAAGGAGCTTCGGGAGGGAGAGAAGGAATGTAATCGGCAGAGCATCTCAGAGCCACGTGCGCTGGGGACTGGTCTGTGCCTAAGCTGAGTGGTAATACAAGGATCTCCACGGTATTGTTTTTGTTTGGATCCTTCTTGCTACAGAATGTCTGACCGGGCATGGTGCCTCACACCTATAACCCTAGCATGGGGAAGGCTAAGGTTAGGAGGCTTGACGTGAGTTTGAGACCAGACAGTGAGCTCTGGGACAACAGAAGATTTGCCGATCCTGGGCAACTCTGACGAAAGTGTAAGGGGAGAAAGAGAACTGGCTCATCACCTACCGTCACCACCGGACTGAGACAGTGTTAGAAGACAATGAGAACAGCAAGGCCCCGGGAGATGCCAGAATTCCAACAACCAGGAGTAAGGGCACAGCAGGGAAAGGTGCCTGATGACCTGAGGTTGCTCCCCAGGACCTACATGGCAGAAGGAGAGAACCAATTCCTGCAGGTTGTCTCCTGCCTACCAGAAATGGGCTGTGGCCTGTGCATACCCTCTTACCCCAAACACACACAAAGGAATTAGTTAACTAAAATCAATAAAAACAGGAGCTAAGGGCTGAGGGCTTCCACAGCTTCAGACACAGTGGCACTGCGGAACGGGGGGAATGAGTGGTCCAAAACCCATAAAATTCTCTGATCTGGATAAATGGATGAGCAACATGCAGTGTGCAGGCTACAACTGGGAGGGCCATCGCTAAGTGATCCAAGTCTTACACGAAAGGGCAAATGCTGCAGGGCTCTCCTTTAGGAGATGAGAGCAGTCAACTTTGAAAGGACTAAAGCAGAAAGGAGCTGAAATATGCATCTGGAAGCCAGGGAGGGAAAGCCTGGCCTTTTAATGCTATGCAAAGTTGTTTTCAGGCATCCCAACAGCACCTACAAGGCGGGTGTGGTGTGTGTGTGTGTCTGTGTAGATGGAGAGTTAGTGTTCAAATGGGGCTGGAGTTCCCATTTAAGAAGATAAAAAAGTTCCAGAGATGGATGATATAATAGTTACACATTTAAAAACTGTTCAAATGGTTAGCTCTCTGCTACCTTATGAGTTCTGAAAAGTTCTCCTTCAGGGTAGGTGCAGCTAAACAAGGAAGCAGACAGGGAAACGGCACTATCGGGCCTCTCAAAAGCTAAGGCCATGCATGACACGATGACAACATTCAGATGAGGATCTGGGCATGGAAGGGCATCACCAAGCCGAGGGATGTCACCTCTGTGGGCACTTGTGGATGGTATGCTCAGAGAGGCCAGCCACGTGGATGACCCCATCCTAGGACCTAGCTCAACTTTGGGTGCCAACGGATCACCAGGTAGTTTCGTGGTAAGATGGAACCCCGACCCGAGGACTCTTCCAGCTCTTAACTATAAGAGGAAAAAGCTAGTTAGGACTGGGGGAAAGATCGAGGGAAAAAAAATGCTCAGAAGCAGCACGTTGAACCCAAACTCCAGAGCTAGAGAGACAGAGCGGTAAGGCAGAGCCAGGGGTTTTTATGACCCAGGAACAGGTGAGGAAACCAGAGAGCTCAGCCTGTGCACCTGAGCTGGGGGAAACAATGGCAAAGGAGTCTGGGAGCCTAGATTGAATCTGGCCAGACCACATTTACCAGGCACATGGCCTGTGGCCAACTGCTCTCTGGAGACCCCCGGGAAGGAGAAGGGAATACCTTGCCAGACAAGGCCATTAAAGAAAAGACACAAATTCCGTGAGCCTGGGAGGCAGGGTGCTTATGAGGCACAAGAGCAGATGTTCTGCGCATCAACCTCCAGCCCCCAGAGGCTGAGGCGGCAGAGGTAGGTATTACTCACCTGCCACACACAGAGAGGCAGGGTGGATTTAAGTCAGCCAGAGCAGCACGAAGAGCGTGAGACGCTCTGGAAACCTGTGCAGCTGGAAACTATTTGGCTAAGAAAAGGGCAGGGCTGCCGATAGAGAATACTTGCCTAGCCATGTATGGGGCCATGGGTTCAACTCCCAGGCTACAAAACAAATCAAAACAAAACCTGCCGTGCTTATCAACGGGTATACAGGAGCACCAAGACTAAAAAGGAACGAAGTGCCACCCAACAGCTGCTACACAGCAGAAACGGTTTTCTGTATGATCGTTTTAATGCTGTTCTACTAGGCACTTCTTTCTGAGGATGGCTTTTGACCCAGGTGTTGATGAATGGCCTTCAAGTCAGAAAGCATCTTTAAGAAATTGCAGCTGGACTGGGCGTGGTGGCGCACGCCTTTAATCCCAGCACTCGGAAGGCAGAGGCAGGCGGATCTCTGTGAGTTCGAGGCCAGCCTGGTCTACAAGAGCTAGTTCCAGGACAGGCTCCAAAGCTACAGAGAAACCCTGTCTTGAAAAACCAAAAAACAAAAACAAAAAAAAAAAAGAAATTGCACGCACCCAATCTATCATACCAAAGACATGAGCCCAAATTCTAGAGGCACCAAGCAGCACTCAAAAGCAGAAATCTTCATAAGACTCTGGGGTCCCCCAGGCACCTGTGGACTTGTGAACCCCTGGGGGCAGGCTCAGGGCCACTCACCCTGAGCCCAGGTGAGCTGTCAGAGCTCTCAAAGCAACATTTCCTCCCAACAGTCTGGGCCTGAAACTGGACTTTGCTAGCTGTGTGGCTTCAGTTCGGGCAGGTTTCTTGACTCTCCTGTAAACCTCTGGAGAAAACAGTCAGTCTTTATGAGCTTCCAGAAGGATAATCCAGAACCCCTGAGCACAGATCCAGGCTCTCATATCCTTCAAAGGCCCCTCACACACTCCTGTAAGAGCCAAGACACAGTCAAAGGTTTACAGTCCTCCATACCTGTGTTGTTCCCTCCCCGTGGCCGCCGCCAAGGAGTGAGTTCCCCCTTTCCCCCACCCATGCATTTGTACCTGCTGCCCAGACACCTTCCAGCAAAATATAATAGCTGTGCTCCTGCGCATTCTTTGGGACAGCCCCAGTCACTGTGGGCATCAAAGCTTTTCCAGCTGGACCATACAGTTCGGTAGCTCCTCCCTTGTACGGCTTCCCATGAGGTTGCAGGTCTACCATGGACTAGGAACTCAAGAAACACTCCCCCACCCCCACCACCAACATACTGGAAGAGTTCCTTAGGCCTTTGTTGACTATAGAAAATTTGCCTTACACAAGCAAAAACACGTTGGAAAACCATTTTCATAACTGAATATTAAAATCAAGTAGCCAGGTGAGATGATAACAGTTAGCTGGAGAGGAACCACGGAGGCTGCAGGAGACACAAGATGAGAGACACTGGGTGCAGGGGGCACAGGCAAGGCTCCAGGCCACACCTAAGAGCAGCTCTAGCTGGAACTCTCACAGGAATTCCTGACAGACACAGGCAGACTTCCCTACCCTAGTTCCATTTCTGATGCCTGGCTCTGTGCTCAGGGGTCCTAGGATTATCTTTCAGAATGTTCACAAAGGCTGGCTGTCATTATCCCTGAGTTTTACAGGAGAGAGTGGGGGCTTAGCTGGCAAGTTAGGAAACAAAAAGCAGCTTAGGAGAGAAAGGGGCTGTCTTAATTCACAATTCCAGGTTACAGGAACTTGAAGCAACTAGTCCCATGCACAGTCAAGAAGAGCAGAGAGGATGAATCCAAGCACGCTTACTGCTTAA